>VXBO01000020.1:450485-518550 GCA_013400135.1 Rhinoptilus africanus | reverse complement strand
GGAAGGTGGCGGGGGCTGAGGGGGGCCATGGTGTGGTACCCACAGGGACAGGTGAGATCCCTGCACCCCATCCCCATCCTGTGCCCCCCCAACACCCCAACCCTGCACCACAGGGGCACGGGGGTACAGTACCCACTGCAGCGGGGGCTCACCTGGGCACACGGATGAGGTTTCCCGGGTTCATGGACCCGCAGTGCGGACACACGCACCCTCCGCTGTTCCGGCAGTGCTCCAAAATCCCCGTCAGGCATCTCCAGGCTGCAGTTCAGCAGCAGAAACTGAGCCAGCATTTATTAATTATGAGCTTAAGCACTTCCTTTCATGGCTATTTACGAGGGCCTCCTCATTATTAATAAAGAGTAATAAAATAGAGGAGTTTTAAAGCTCATTTGTTCCGCAGGGTAGTGATTCCCATGGTGGGCACGAGCCCGGATACCACCCAGCGTGCGGCCCGAGAGCACCAAGTGCTGAAACCCTGATTCTAATGACAATCCCACCCCAAAAAACCCCCTTTTTACCATTCTGCATGCGATTATTTTAAATATCACAGGACATGGACAGTGAGAGCAGGCTGTGCATTTGGAGGGTGCCTGGCTGCGGTTTGCAGTTGGTCATAAGGCGATGTCCGCTCCCGTGTACAGAGAGACACTTGTAATTCATTAGCTATTATTTGCAAAGGGCACCGATACTTGACTTCATTTCTGCATCAGTCGAAGGCTGATTTCCCTGCTATTTACCTCCATGGCAGCGGCTGTAATTAGCAGCAGCGCAGGCTCCCACGGGCCGGGCTGGCGGCCGCCGCTCGCATCCGCTGCTCCGTAATTTCTTGTCTGCAGGGCGAACAAAGGAAATTAAAGTTTCTTTTTTGGTACGAGTGCAAGAGCCCAGTCCTCAAAGCGTCTTTTTTACCCTGGGGTGGCAGCGAGCCCGGGTCACCAAACCCCACACCCGGCTCGACTTTATTTATTGGCATTAATAACTAAAACCACAGCGGGGCTGGGGGTGCTCAGGCACATTCCCATCCTCTGCTGCGGGTTCTTATGGAGCAGCCGGTACGTCCCCGCAGCCACGGAGCCCGGGAACCAGCCCAGGCCCCGGTGCAGGACGGTGGCAGGGATGGGGACGGTGTCCAGCCCCTGCTCCGGCGCCGCAGCCGGGTGCTAATTGCTGTGACATATTGAGTGGCACTCGCCCAGGGAGCGGGCGAGGGGAGGCTCTGCACCGCTCCCGCTCCCTAATAATTACTGATTAAAAACTAGTTAAAAAGGCAATGAAGACTGAAACATGCATTAACCGAACGACCCCCAGCTCGAGCAGCCACGGGGAGACGGGAGCGATTACGACATCGTCACTTACAGCGTCTCCAAACATTAACGGCGGCTTGAATTTCCCCAGGATTTCTGCAGCTTGTGCTTGGCCGCGTGGTAGGAACCGGGGCCGCGGGGCTGGGGAGCCCGGCTGCTGTCGACCCGTGCCGTTAAACCCCTCACTGCGGTGTTTTCCGAGCAGGGAAGGGCATGATGAGCTGCATCAGTGGGTGCCTGGCTGGGCAGGGGGGGCGAAGGGAGCCGATGTGGGGCGATGACCCCTTCAGGGCACCCCGGGGCTTTGTGTCCCACCGGTGTTCAGCCTTTTGTTTCCCACTAATTAGAAGCACAGCAGTGCCGAGCCCTGACGAGCTCTCCCATGGCAAGCACGCAATGAATAAACCTGGCGGGGGGGGCTCCAGTCCTCGCTGCCTCCTGGGCGCTTCGTGGGGTGCACACATTGTCCTGGACATCCCATCCCGGCCGTGGTCCAGGGAGGGAGGTGAATCCCTGTAACGACAAAGCAGCTGCATCAGTGATTTAACAACAACTTCGGCCCCAGCTCCAGGCTGCCACGACGCCAAGGCGGCGTTGGCCGGGGATTCGGGATGCCAAGCAGGTGGGAAAGGCGCTGCCGCCTGCCCCGCCATGGGAAAATAGAGAGAGAGGTCATTGCTGCTATTTCTTAGACTGAAATTTTAAAAAGTCTGCTGGGAGAGTGGGCAAAGGGAGGGAGACACATACACAAACACAGCCCCACACACCCCACCAGCCCCTTCGCTCAGAGACACCTCTGTTCTGCTGGGGAAAGGGCACCAGGAGCTGCCCTTACCGGAGCCTGCTTTCCAAAAAGAGCCTGAATTAAAATCATTTTTCCTTCCCGATTACCACACTTCACTCGCGGCTCCTGACAGCTTTGAAAATGGGCCCAATTGAAATCATCATTTCATGCTGATTTGGGGTTTTTCTTCCCTGCCCCGGCAGTTTGGCACCGAGGGTGTTGCAGGGTGTTGCAGGGCTTCTCCTTCACCTCGGTTCCAGCAGCTCTAATTCCTCGCTCGGTCCCCCCAGCGCCTCCCCAGCCTCCCTCCGCTCCCTGCTTTTTCAAGGCCACTTGTCACAAAAGCCGAAGTTTTCCTCTTGTGTGCGTTTAACCCGCCGTCTGTTTGCCCGCACCTTGGAGCGAGTCTGAGTCAAAAAACACCTAGCGCCTGTGGCAGGCTGGCTCCCACCGCCCCCGCGCCAGGGGACAGCCCAGCCCCAGCTCTCCGGGGTCCCCATCACTGCCCTCGCCCCCGTCCCTGCAGCGCGGCCGGGGCTGTCCCCATCCCAGCCGTCCCCAGCCCAAAGCCCTGACCCCGCCGCCCCTCACGGCCGGGCTCTGTCCCCCCCTGCCTCTGAAGAGCACCTGGATGTTTTGAGTGACGCCACGAAAACACCAGCAAGAATAATAAGCATGAGAAAGTCCGTACTTTCGCCTTTTTAAAGCCTGCCGTGCACTTGAACCAGTAGTAAAACTGCTTAGGATGTCTACGGGGCTTTGCATCTTCAAAGCAAGGCGGTATTTTGCTCCTCCTCAGCCCCTTTCATCCAAAGATCCAAAGCGCTTCCTACCATTCTTTCACCACCTTTTGATGGGTGGGGAATTCCTCTCTCTTATCATGACAGAGGGAGCCTGAACCAGGGCTGCGGGCTCTGAACGCTCCCAGCTGCCCGCGGTGGAGCCGCAGCCACATCCCTGTCCCCCGTCTGGGAGACACAGCACCCATGCGAAGGATGAGTGAGACGAGATGCTAAAGGGAGGAGCACCTGGAGGGATGCAGCACCCATGGTTGGGCTCAGCATCCCTGCCTGGGCACGGCCCCGGAGCCGCCGGAGACCCCCCCGCAGCACCCGGGGCATGGGCGGCCGCTGGGGCATTAATAACCTGGTGCTGTCAGCACACGCCGGCCCGAAGGACACGCGCCCGACCTGTCAATATTGATAGTCGTGACACTGTGTAAATGCAACCCCTCTGCTTTGTGCCGCACTGGCCCTATTGATCCGCGCCGGGAACATCCCAAGAGCGGGGCTGCAGTCGGTCAGAGGGAGGAAGGTCACCGACGCCGGCGAGGACCGTAACCCTTTGCTGCACCCGCAGCCCGCCCGGTGAAAAGCCCTCTCGGCGCAGCCCCCTGCGCGCTGCACTTTGCATCAATCAAAATAAAACTAAGTCCCGAATGCAGCCCGTAGCGCGTGGGGAGCGGGAGGCATCCCAGCCCGCGCCTTCCTGGGCGGCGCTGAACAATGCCCTGCCATTAGCAATCAGCATATCGGCGCGGCACCGCGGCCCGCTTCATAGAAAATCAAGAGGCAAAATAATTGAGTCAATAGCGATCCGAAAGGATTGCTCCTTCAGCCTTATTCTTGTGCTAACAATTCTTCAGCGGGGCTGAAAATTCAAAAGCTCAGGGAATCAAAAAAAGAATTGATTTGATTCAGAGCTTCAGCCCAGGCTGTGTTTAACACATCATTTTTGCTTGCTCTACATATAATAGAAACTGTTTGAAGGCAGAAGGTGGAGAAGGGGAGAGCAGGAAGCGTGGAGCAGGAGAATATTCTCGATTTGCTGCTTTACAAAGAGCAGCAGGAGCTGTGCTGTCCCCACAGGCTGCCGACAGGCCTTGGGGACCCCCCCACCCCGTGACACCCCCGGGCAGCCAGCCCCTCAGCATCCCCCAGGCACCGGCATCTGCTGAGTCCGGCTGAGCCGGTGGGTAAAACGGGACCAGAGAAAATGAAGGGAAGCAAGTAGCAATGCAGATCAGTGCCCCGTGTCCTCTCTGCTCCAGCGGAGCCTCCATCCATCCACCCGGCTCAAGGGCAGCCGCTGCGGTTTAAGGGCACAGGAGGCGGCGCTGGGGATGTTTCCCCTTGGGAGAAGGTGCCTTTTGATCCCTCCTGTACCCAGGCCCTGGCATCGGGTCACAAATACCTTCCTCCCACAGTCAAATGGCAACAACAAAAACGCGCAATTCCTACCCAAACGGGTGGGATTCATTCATTCTCAGCGTGGGCACGAGCTCGCCGGGCGCTGCAGTGCCATGCCAGCGCCTCTTTTCTGACACCCCCTCCCAAAGAGCACCCAGCACCGTGAAAAAGCAGCAAGTCCTACACGGGGCAGGACCAGGCTTCCTTGAGCACCCGAGGAGCCAGCATGTGCCCCCGCGCCCAGCCCAAGGAGCCGCAGAGCATCGCTCTGCCCGCGGACGGGACCTGGCAGCATCCCCGGCAGAGTGCGGACACCGCTCATCGCTTCCTAGAAAAACCTTCAGAGTGGAGCTCTTTGCACTAGGAGTGAGCTCTGACAATTTTCTGCTTCTCAGGAAACAACACATGCATTTTCATGACATCTGAAGTCAAATTTTGAAGCCGCTCTTCACCTGCTTTATCTCTGAAAAGGGGCAGAAAAACCCACGTCCTGCTCCAGCATCCCACCTGCACCCCAGTTACAACAAAGACAAACCAGAAAGCGGGGAATTGCCCTGGATTGCAGCAAATGGGATGGAAACAGAGGATGAGAGCGGTCCAGCGACAAGAACAACCCCTGCAATACCCTACCCAAGGCTGTTCCCCAGAACACACGCAGGGAGCTTCTTGGAGAAGGCACTGAAACACCAGCAATCCCCAGGCGGTCCCGAGCGTCCAGCCTTAAGCAGAAACACCTGAATTCACCGCAGAACAAAAACCAGTATCAAACACCCTGGGCAGGAGAAGGAGCGAGCCCATCCCGGCCAAGTGCATTTCCCTGTTCACCACGCGGCTCACCAAGCTCTAGAAATTCTCCCAGCAGGAGCCCCGGCTCCTTTAAGGCCGTGGGAGCCCGGCTGCTGACACAGCGGGGACACCCAAACCACCACCCAGGCAGCTGATTTCGTGTGTTGACGAGCCAGTCGGGTTGCTATAATAAGAAGTGTTTATTTGAATAATAAGGTCAGGGAGTTAAGTAGTTGGTATTCCACTCATATGAAGCAGTTTGCACAGTGTCACTAATAATTAAAGGGGTTTTTTGACTAATCTAGTTGCTCTTCCTAAATATACTCTACTCTGTTCAAGAAACTCATCAAAGCAGCGAAGTGATCTTTGAGGTTATTAATCTCCTTTGCTCCACAGCTGGAGCAAATTTATTTGCTTGAATTAGCATGTAATAAACTTATAATAAAGCTGCCATATCCCTCGCTATAGAGATATAGTTTGGGTAATGGGTAGTTAAATCTAGGTAATGTAGCAAGAGTCTTTAGGCTCAGAGATCAGAGGGGAGGAAAAACAGAAGCGTATTGCTGCCTTATCGCCAGCACCGGGGTTGCAATCGGATTTCTTCCAGGTCAGGCTGCCAGGAAAAGTCAGCCTCGTTAAACACCACTGGAGGGAGAGGAGTTTTCCTAGTGGGAATTCCTGGCTCTGGCAGCATTGCTCCAGTCTGCACAGGGGGATGTTCGTGGGTACCAGCAGGAGAAGCTGCTGGACCCCCCACAGCGACCCCCAGGGAAACCCAATGACCCTGCAAACCCAGCCGGGTACCCAGCATCCCAGTTAGTCTCCTCCCAACCAGAAAAACCAGGACTGTTCGAAGAGCAGCTCTCACTATTGCAAAGGAGGGATGCCCTGCAAACAGGTGGGTACCTGCCCCAGCCACAAAGGGAGAATCAGCCCCCAAAAATGCCCCCTGAGGGCTGGCAGCGAGGGGCTAAGCCCTGGCCATGGCACCCGCCGGGCAAAGGCCCGATGGAGCAGCCACGGATACTGGGTTGGCACCGAATCCCGCTGACGGAATGGTTTGAGTGGAGCTGGACTTCGCGCGGGCTGTCTAAGTAAGAGGAATTAATTTGCTTCAGTTCACCCTTTATAGGTCGCCGTTTCCCTCAAACAATAAATCCTCTGGCGGCTTCTTCCCGCGTAACACTTGCTGCACAATCTCTAAATAATAAGAAAGGGGCAGCTGTAGACTAATGCGGGTAGATACCAAAGTTCAGCTGCACGGGGAAGGCTGGCCCCCACCCTTTCTCCTCAAAGGTTATTATTCACAGAGCCTGGGCAGTAAATAATTTTTCTCTCTCCATTTTAGCTCTTTTCCTTTTTGCTAGAGCTGCTCTGTGCTGGAGAAGGGCCTGGGCATTAGCCAGAGGTGTCAGAGGTGTTAGACAAGGTATTAAGGAGGTGTCAGTGGTGAAATAGCTGGGATTACAGTAAAGTCTAAATAAGGTGTAAAATAAAACCAAAGGTGATAAAGTCATTGATAAGAAAAACTGGAGAAAAATAGGAGTGCAATTATTTTTCATCCTGGTTGTTCACTCTTGCACTGCATTATCTGGGGCTTTGCAAAGACTTAAGTAAGATTTTTTTTTTCCCTGGTATATTCTCTCCCGGCAGCACTGTGCTCGCACAAACCCATGGCATGGCGTGACGAGGAGATGCTAACGGGCTGCGGGCTCCCAGTAAGCCATACTGGGGTTTTGGGGGCTGCTCAAACTGGGCTTGTCCCGGCTTCGCTACACAGTTCTCCAGCCAGACAGGCAGTGCCTGCCAGCGTATACGAAATAAGCACATAAAGTTCCCACATCCACATCAATAAACCTCATCTGGCCCATCCACACATTCATAGATTGTTTCAAGTTTGAAATAAACACTCAGATTCCCTTTACTTTTCAGGGCTTAGAAGAGATCCCCCCCAGGTGAGCCGGCTGCCCTCCCGCAGGGAGCAAAGCCCAGCATCTACCCTGTGATCTCAGGCTATATTTTTGCGCTCTGTCATTTATTTTCCTGTACAAGCCTGCTGTGGATGATCACTTACAATTGCTGATATTTCTCTTCACTCCTCCTAATTAACATATTTTTAAATTCATAGCTTTTAAAATAATAAGTGCTGGAGCATCTATCTGTTCACGGTAGCCTCCAGGACAGATGCCCATTCCCACATATACCATACGAGTTTCAAGAAACACCAAATTCCCCTTTCCCTCCCAAGTATTGGTATTCCCCAGGGAAAGGTCTCCGGCATTACCCCGAGGAGCTTCGTGTCTTTTGCCCTTCTCCACAGCTTCATGTTCCCCACCTGCCTTCCCGCGGCAGAAGGCTGGGTTGGCACCCACCCCTGTGAGGGCCAAGCATGACGTCCCATGGCACGGGATGTCCCTTTGGGCAGTCGGGATCCCAGCTGTGTCCCTTCCCAGCTCCTCGTGCCCCCAGCCCCGCGCTGTCGGGGCGGTGTGAGGAGCCGAAGAGGCTTTGAGCGCCCGGCAAGAACCCAAACCAGCCGTGCGCTGGCATCGCCGCTCCCCCCCCAGCCCCGAAACACAGCCGCTAGCGAGAAAGTCAGCTCCATCCCAGCCAAAACCATGGCAAAGCCTTGCTGTTAGATCTCAGAAAAACCACATCGCCTGCACATCTTCAGTCTCTGAACCAAAGCGCTTCGTCCTCAGCCAGAGGATGAACGGAGCCCTCGCCCCGCCATGACCTGACCTTACTGGGGAGCTGCCCACCCTCCAGCTGCCTCCTCGCCAGCCCCCTCCGCCTCCGGTCCTTATCCAGGGA
Source organism: Rhinoptilus africanus (assembly GCA_013400135.1). Classification (NCBI taxonomy): domain Eukaryota; kingdom Metazoa; phylum Chordata; class Aves; order Charadriiformes; family Glareolidae; genus Rhinoptilus; species Rhinoptilus africanus. The sequence goes on along the minus strand of VXBO01000020.1, from coordinate 510,673 downwards.
TCAATGGGACCGTGCTAGGCACAACACCAGGTCTTTGGGGGCTTTTGACCTTCGCAGGAGATATGCTGTTGCCCGGTGGTGGAGCAGAGCCCCCACTGCCGGAGCCGCAGCCCAGTGTGGCTGTGGACCTCTATTGTCCCAGCTGGGAAAACAGAGGTGTTTGAAGAGGAGGGTGTCGGGGAGGGCCGGCCGCTGCCTGGCTGTCAAACCCAGCTGCCACGGCGAAGGGACTCACCTTCCGCGGCAGGAACACATCAATCATCCCGACAGCCCTTAATCAGGCAGAAGGAGCTCGCTCAGAGGCTCGGCGGAGGATGGAGGGCTCACGTCCCCCCCCCCCGCCCTCACCAAAGGCAGGCAGGGGAAAAAAAAAAAAATTGCAAGAAATGATTCCGGATGGCAAATCAACAAATTATCCTTGATTACTATCCGGGTCTCAAAACCTTCTTTTTCTCATCCTCGTCAGCTATCGCTGTCGAGCCTTTTTGCTCCTGCAGTGTTTGTTCCCGCGCCGGGGGGCTGGAGCTCGGTGCAGCATCCCCTGGGGGGGGCCACCCCGGGGTCCCAGGTCCCCGTGACGCTCCCATGGGACTCTCCTCCAGCAGCGGGAGGCTCAGCAGGGCCACCCGCAAGGACGGAGGTGCCTTTTCAGGACCCGCAATGCAATGGGTACAGCTCTGCCAAGACTCCCCGGCTCTGGGGTTTAAAACCAGCAGCCCCTTGTGCAGGATACAAACCAAAATGAGGGGTTTTTTTTCAGTAAAAATCCAGAGGAATAATTCTGGTGAGGATTTTAAAAAAAAAAAAGTTATTTAAAAACACGTTCATCTGCAATTCTTCCACTGCCTTGAAGTGTTATTAACTGATTGGGTTTCATCACATCCTTGCTGCCGCGGAGGCTGATTGTCCTGTATTTGCATTTCTCTTGGCCAAGGAGCTCCGCCGAGCCCCCGCGCTCCCGGCCCCCCGCGGCGGGCACGGGGCCGAGGTCCCAGCCTGGACCCGCTTCGGCGCTCTGCGCCCTGGGGCGGCAGCGGGAGCTCCGTCCTGCTGATGCTAAGCCATCAGGAACAGGGCTATAAGTATTCCCTAGGGTCTGTGACCATCCTACAAGCAAATTTGGGGTGCTATCTCCCCCCAGGCTCCCCCCTTGCTCAGAGCCCAGGAGCTGGGAAGCAGCAGCACTTCAGAAGTGAACTTTTTGGACTTAATTTGTTTTGATTCTCTTAAACGGCACAAAACTCCCAGGCAGGCTGACATCGATGGTGAAGGCGTTTTAAAAAATGGATGAATACAACCAATAGATGGATGTGCTGGGCAAGTACAACCCGGGCGAGATCAGGTACATGAGCTTGGCGTACCTTCCCCGGTTATAGTCTTCATTAATAACGTCTTTACTGTGAAACTATTTCTATCATCGCGGCTTTGTAAGATACGCCACAACGCAGCCCACCGCGTCCCGCTGCTATTTCAATCTTCTTAAGGAATAAGCAGCAAAACAAGTGAGATTAAAAACCAACAGAAATGAACAGCCTGCAATTTATTAGCGGGAGGGAGTCGCTGAAGCCCATGTTAAACACTGAGATCCCGAGCAGAGGGGAGGCAGGAGGGGATGCCGGCAGGCTGCGCCGGGAAGGCAGCAGAGGCAATGATGGCCCCCCAGCCCCTCCTGGGACCAGCCGGCTCCAGTGGCCTCGTGTGTTGTGGTCATTAGCAGTGTGACATTAAACAACATGAACAATCTGCCACGGGTGTCCAGTGGAGGGGCTGGAGACCCATCGGGCTGATGGGACTACATGGAGGGGCTGCCAGGAGCATCTCAAACCTGACGCCCCCCAGCCCTGGCTCCAGAGGAGACAAGAGCAGACACGTAACGGTCTGTGCTTCACTCTGCTCAGATATCATCGAAACACAGACTGGTTTGGGTTGGGAGGGACCTTAAAGCCCCCCCAGTGCCCCCCCTGCCCTGGGCAGGGACACCTCCCACCAGCCCAGGCTGCTCCAAGCCCCGTCCAACCTGGCCTTGAACCCCTCCAGGGATGGGGCAGCCACAGCTTCTCTGGGCAGCCTGGGCCAGGGGCTCACCCCCCTCACAGCAAAGGATTTCCACCCGAGATCTCATCTACATCTCCCCTCTCCAGTCTGAAGACATTACCCTCTACATGCCCTTGTAAAAAGTCCCTCTCCTGCTTTCTTGTGGGCACCCTTTGGATCAAACCCAACCTCCTCTTCCATTTCCAGAGCTATGGATGGAAAGCGTTTGTGCGCGGGGAGCGCAGGCACCAGCTGGGCAGGGACGAAGACCAGCATCTCCCCAGCACGGCGCTCGGCCCCCATTGCCACCCGGCGCCGTCACCACCTCCTCTTACCGGGGAAACCTCCGTTTTACAGAGTGAGGGCAGCGGGAAAAGCACTTCCTCTCCCAGGGAAGCAACGATGTGTAGGCAGCTCTTCAGCTCTCAGGGGGTGGTTCAAGTTCATTGAGATGTCACAGCTCCTCTCTCCGGCGTCCCTGGGGATGCAGCTTTCATTACCCAGCGCCGGAGACTGTCCTGGCTTTTCAGACAAGAGGTGCTGGGGAAAAAAACCCACAAGTTACTATGAAAAAGGCCAATGAAGTGACTTGTTTGGCCAGGTTTGCGTTACCCAGGTCCAACACGCGCCATGTGAACTGCTCCGTCACGGCACACGTGTCCCCCCGCCCCGGCAGCGTGTCACCCGGCGCGTCCCAGTGCTCCCACCCTCTCACGCACCGTGCGGCGGAGGGAAACAGCGATATTAAGTGGCTGATTTACATAGTAATCTGCAAGGGGAGAGATGTGCGGGGCCGCAGCTCAGCCTTAATCATAACACTTGTCATATTTGTGCTTCAATTTGAGGGGGGAGGAGAAGGGGAAATAAGTCCTCGGGTTTTTTTCCACGTGCTATTTTGTACAGAAGCGGGGACCTGCCACAGCAAATCACACCCAGCATCCCACTAGCACAGACCTCACCGGCTCCCAACAGCCAGATCCCAACGGCCTGAGGACGGGTGGCTGAGGTTGCACCCATGGGTGCCCCCGCTCTCCTCACCAATGCCTCAACAACGGTTTCGGCAACACATTTCCACTTTTTTTTTTTTTTAATATAAAAACATTCATATTTATGAACAGCTCTGTCACTACCATATGTTGTGCTCCTTTTCCATATATGAAACAAGCTGTTTTCAAGCTTTTTTAATTACAGAAAATTGAGCAAAGTCTTAGTAGAACAGTTAGATAAAGGGGAGGAGGAAGGGAAATAATTTCTCCCCATCATATAAGCAATTGCAAGAGTTTTCTTCTCCTTGCAAGGACTGCGGAGACGGGTTAAGTTCGGGGCCAGATCTGTGGTCACCTCAAGAGGAAGGGAATAGAACCACAGGATGGTTTGGGTTGGGAGGGACCTTAAAGCCCCCCCAGTTTCCCCCCTGCCCTGGGCAGGGACACCTCCCACCAGCCCAGGCTGCTCCAAGCCCCGTCCAACCTGGCCTTGAACCCCTCCAGGGATGGGGCAGCCACAGCTTCTCTGGGCAGCCTGGGCCAGGGGCCCACCCCCCCTCACAGCAAAGGATTTCTTCCTAATATCCAATCTAAATCTCCCCTCCTTCAGTTTGAAACCTTTACCCCTTTTCCTGTCATTACGATCTCTGATCCAGAGTCCCTCCCCCTCTTTCCTGGAGCCCCTTGAGGGCCTGGAAGGGGCTCCAAGGTCTCCCTGGAGCCTTCTCTTCTCCAGGCTGACCCCCCCCAGCTCTCCCAGCCTGTCCCCACAGCAGAGGGGCTCCAGCCCTCGGATCATCTTTGTGGACACCGCTGGCCCCGCTCCAACAGGTCCATGCCCTTCTCCTGCTGAGAGCTCCAGAGCTGGATGCAGCGCTCCAGGGGGGGTCTCACAGGGGGGAGCAGAGGGGCAGGATCCCTGCTGCCCAACAGGCGCTCACCGATGCCTGTTCCCGGGGGGGTGCCCAGGGTGACACCCCAGACGCGTGACGCAGTTGGACCGGCCGGATTCCCCTTCACAAAACACCTCTTGGACCCCGGTAAAACAGCAAACCCCAACAGGGATCCAAGCTGTGCCCCCGCCACCGTGAGCCCTGTCAGCCCACCCGGCGCCGGGCAAGCAGGAGGGGCGATTAATACCGAGCATAAACAAACAAAACAGTTGAAAAGTCAACACTTTGGGGGGAGAGAGGGCTGCAGCAGGCCGCACAGTCCTAAGGATTATTTTAAATGTACAAAATACCGTCTCTCTAAATTATCAAACCCTACTGCTGTGACTCGGAAATTGCCACCTGCGGCTAATGCTCCAGTTTTAAACGCATCCTCAAGTCAATCTTTGTAAATTCCACGTTAAATATTGATCAGTCCCGGGGAGGGCTAACACCGCCTCTTTAGCATAGATGTGCCACAGTCAAAGAGCAGCGGCTGAGCCGCAGCCTTTTCCCGTGTCCCGTCCCAGGCCACCGTGACCATCACGGCAGGTAGTGAGCAGGGAGAGAGAGGGGTCTGAGGGCACTTCACAGCACAGGCGGAACCCCAGTCCTGGTCCAGCTGCTCTGCATTTAACTGGTTTTCATATAATAATTATAATAACAACAAGGAAAAAAAAAAAAAAGAAAAATATCATATGGGAGATGGAAAAGACGGGGATCACGACAGGCAAGCAGAGAAGAAATTACCGACCTGTTCTTCACGCTACCAGATAAGAGCAGAAACCCCTCAGGCCAGCGACTGGGAGCGCCCGCAGACCCCATCCCCATGGGAGACCACCCTGCCCAGCACGCAGCCGTGACCCAGAGCAAGGTGCTGTAACCAAAGGCCAGGACCAGCAGCGCTGACATTGCTCCCGGGTTTAGCTCATGGGGCCGGGGATGCCCAGGGGACCCTCCAGGAGGTGTTTGGAGTGTGGAGACCGAGCATTCCCTCTTGCCAAACCCTCACTGGGATTGTATCACATCGGTCCGACGCCTGGGAGCACCCTGCCTCTGTTCTCCCAGATCGCATCCCTAAGGTCAGCCCAGAAGAGCAGGGAAGGTTTCAGCCACCTATGACAAGACTTTATTCCCCCTGCGTATTTGAGGATTTTCTTACCTTCTTCGTAAAAGGCACCCGCAGCCACTGAAAATATCACTGCAACGGAAATACGGATATTAACACAAACACGAAGACCTGAGTGAGCCCAGCCGTCGAGGCTGTCCTCACGGGCAACGAGAACATCAGAAACGCTGCTCTGGACTGAACCCACGGCCTCTCTCGGACAAGCCACATTCAGTGAGGGCAGAGAAGAGACTTCCACTGATCCCAGCAGGACAGAGGTGACACCCATATAAAATTCCCCGTCTCACCTGAAGCTTCTAGAAAGAGAAACAGCGTCATTTTTCCTTTCACTTCTTGAGAGATCACCTATCACTGAGCCCACCAGCAGGACCTGAGGCGAGGGTTGCTGCAGGCACAGCGCCGGAGTTGACAGCAGTACCACCAAACATTCCCATTTTCCTGCAGGTTACACGGGGATGTTGCCATCTCCATGAGGACGGACAACGGCAATGCCACGTCTTGGTGATGCCACCAAGAGGGACGCCGTGTGATGCCACGTCTTGGTGACACCACCAAGGTTGGGAACCACCAGCTTCCCGAATTCCCACCGTAACCAGGGTGCTCACAAGGGAGACGTCTGAGCTGCAAACGTTTCCAGTGATCCCATCAAGAAGGGGTTTAAGGAAAACAGGGCTGCTGCAAAATGGTCCCTTTCATTTCTGAATCCCCAAACATCACGCCTATGTGCGCCTGGGGTATTATGAAAATTGTACTTGAAACCCAGACTCAAACTCCATTTCCCAACGACTCATATAAAATTTTCATTACAGATTGCTGCCCTGCCACGGAACAGAGGGCAACTTTATTAGGAGACCGAGCAGAGCAGCCCGGCAGCGGGAGAACCAGCCGGTCGACAGCTACAGATATTCCTCTGCGAGATACAGCCGAGTGCTGGAAATGAAACAGATTATATAAAAAAAGTAATTCAGAGCAATTTCTAGTAAAGAGTCAAAGAACCATATAATTCAACATTTATACAGACAAGGCTTCAAGGGAACTCTTAAAAAAAAAAACAAAAACACAGGACCGGAGGTAATGGTAAGAAAGTCTGGCTTGATTTTTCCCCTTTTTTTTTAATTTCTTGTTAAATCAGCCCTGCTGGTTTGTGCCATCCTTGGTCTCCAGCAGCACCCTGCAGGAAAGGTCCCAGCGCTCGGTGCCAGTTTGAGTGCTGCTGCCTCCCCTCCTCTTCCTCCCCCCACTCCCTGCCACGGGGGTAGGTCCTGCATTCCCGAACCCCCTTCGCCATCCAGGCAGCAATGTCTGCGCACAGCCAGGGATGGGGCACGATCTTCCCCAATTGTGTCCTCATGCAATTTCCCTCTGCCTCATCTTCCCTCCCTCATTTATGGCGCTATAAAAAGAACAGGAAGAAGAGACAATCCTTTTTTCTCCGTGATTAATTAAGGCCGAAGCGGGACCCCGAGGCACGGAGCAGCAGCGATACCTGTATCATTTCCAAGGTGCTGCAGCTGCGACAACGCGCTGCAGCCCCGTGACTTTCCCCCGCTGTCGTTTGTCATCTCCTGACACTGATAAAGAGCTTCTCCAGCGCTGTGTCTTTGCGAGAGAACATATCCATATCAAAGCTGCTTGGATCATCCTTTTGCAAACTACCTGCTGCATTTTCTGGCCTAGTTTCCTTCCCAATCTCAAACTCTTGTTCTTTCCCTCCATGAGCCCCCGCACTGTCACACACCACCCCAGCCTGCCCTGGATCCTGACACTCCCCCAGCACCCCCAAGAGCTTAAAGGCTCTCGGGGAATGGTAAAGGGTCACTCAGTTTCCACATCGCTCAGCGTGGCATCTCTACCAACTCAGATTAACACAGTGCCCCAGCCACAGACACGCTCCTGCACTTCAATGGAAGGATGCAGGATGCCTCGGGGGCACCTGAGTGGTCCCTGCCCGGGGTGGGATGCTCACTGCCATCCCTACCTCGTTGCCCGTGGTGGGATGCTCGCTGCTCTCCGTACATCGTTTCCATGGTGGGATGCTCACTGCCATCCCTACCTCGTTGCCCGTGGTGGGATGCTCGCTGCCCTCCGTACATCATTGCCCGTGGTGGGATGCAAGCCGTCCTCTGTACATTGAGCACAACTCCTACAAGCAAAATTCCCATGGGTGCTGAGGTGTGAGGACCTGCTGCCTGTGAGCAGCACCTTCTCTGCGGCAGCGGAGAGGGCAGAAGTTCAACACAGAGTGGAGAATAAGTGGTCTGAGCAGACCAGCTCTGCCACCCTCCTGCGCCTGGACCTACCTCAGTGTTACGGTGGGTAACACAGTGAAAAGTCCTTGTAGCCCAGGAGAAGACGAGGTCTGCATCCCGCTGTTCAACCCAGGCACAGCGCCCACCACAAGCTCACCTGGCAGCTGAGCAGGTCGCCGCTTGCAGCAACGCGTGTTTTGCAGGTCCAGGCGCCTCCATCCAGCTCACCTGGGCCCCCCGAGATGCTGAAAGCTGCTGTGATGAGTCAGGAGCCAGCAGGGATTTCTGGTCAGGCAGCAAGGTTACACCGCACGGTCTGCTGGAAGAGTTACAGATGCTCTATGGATCAATATTAATATTCCATAATTTTTATTCACCTGCTATCGCCAGGCTCAGACTGCCGAGGGGTCCCTGCCCACTTAACCTTGAGGTGATGGATGTTCTGCTCTGGTGCCTACAGCCCCAGGTGGGTGTCTGGAGACTGGGGCTCTGTTCCCAGGTAGGCACATCCTTCAACTTCTTTTGGGCCTCAACACTTCCGTCTTTTAAATGGCATTAATAATGTTTCCATGTGCGATGAACACATTCTCAGGCAGCATTCAACATGGGAGCAAGCTCCCTGGGATGCGGAGAAGGAGGTGCTGCAAGCAGGTACGTGGAGCCACAGCCGCATGGGGAAGGCGGCCTTGTGAAAACAGCACCTAATTCTCAATATTCCCTCAAGTCACAGTGTTTGCTAAGTAGAAAAGCAAATACTCACCTCCCCTGAGATGCGTCACAGCCATAGGAGCAAGTTTGAGCAGCCAGAACATGAGCAATGTAGTTACAGCCATCAGGAAAATCATCTCCTGGCTTTCAGACAGAGCAAGTTTCACGTGGAAAACCTGGGAAAAGAATAACAAGGAATTGCAGCATATTTTTTTCCATAGAGATGCTTTTCTCTTTATGATGGCACTTTAACAAGAGCTTAATGAACAACATTTTCTTTTTTTTGAGAGGCACAGACAGGGCAGATAAAGTCACCAATTCATTAGCATCCCATCATGAACGTAGCCTCCATATTCCCTAGCCATATGGTCAGCACGATACGCTTCCAAAATAACAGGGACATCTACAAAGGCTTTATTACCATCAGCCACCACATTAAAGCAGCCTGGGGTTATATGAAGATGGAGAATATCTTATTTCAGGATCTTTTGGATGTGAAGCAACACTACATGGACTGGGAGGCAAGGTGACTCCGTAGGACACGAGTGTCCTTCTTACCACAGATGGGATTTTAATCGGGATCACCTCTCGCTCCTGAGCAAAATGCAGTCTCCAGAGTGGATACCTGCCCGGGTAGGAGACGTAACATCTGCTTCCATCTCTCTCCAGATAAATTCCCCATATGACTAATTAAACCTCCCATCAGGCTGAACTGTGTGTCCAGCAATTAGCCACATCTGAGTTGAAACCTCAGCCAGCCACGGAAAATCGAGAGGTTCTCCCCGTTCCCACTACGTGGAGGCCCAGCAACCACAAGCAGCATCTGCGGGTGGCATTAGGTGGCCATAAATAGAGGTGAAGTGACCAAATGCAGCTGCCAAAGGCGGTAATCTCTAACAGACACTCCCCGCTCTCACCAAGGCAGGCACAGCCGAAAAGCGCCCAAAACCAGCGCAGCCAAGAGTAGCATCCCAAGGCGACAACAGACCACGGGGACTTCTGAAGGGTTTCTTGAAGGAGGAAAGGAGTTTGCTTTGATGCCCATGGAGCAGCCCAAACAGCTGTTGACCCCCACAGAGGGGCAGACGGCGGAGCCTGCACCCCCCATCAGCCCGGGGACACACGTCCTTGGAGACCCCAGGTGGCATCTCCCACCCCTCCTGAGACCAAGCCACCTCCTCTTCCCTCAGCACCGTCGAAATCTGCCACCGGGGCTCCCAGCACCACGCGTGTGGTCTCTAATAAGCAAATAACTTCTTCCTCACTCTGGAGCTCCCTTTGCCATTCAGTGAGACCCAGCGGGAGGGTTTGCGCTCCTCCTGCATTAGCCGACCTGTGTCAGCATTTTATTTTGCAGCCCTGGAGGTTTTTTAGCTAGAAAAAATAAAAAAATCAGAGGAGTTTTCAAAGCTTTAATGGCTTTGAAAACAACACGAAGAGTTCTCTTTACTGCAGGAGAGGTTAATGATCTCCCTCTGCTACAGAACTAAACCGGACACCATAATAAATAATCATAATAAGATATAAAGTATCACCCGGAGTCATTCAATACAGAGAGCAGGTAGGAGTTATGATGCATTTCCATTACTCAGAGTAACTGCTAGGTGTGAAAATTTCAAAGTAAAGGTAGTCAATTAAAAAATGAAAAGCAAAAGCCTGCGATTAAAATATTACTTAAACAGATAATTTCTTGTCTTGCCTGGGGAGACCCAGTGCTCTGGCTCCCGGCCGCGCTGCAGTCCAGAGGTCCCTTCTCCTCACCTCTCTCCTCCCTGCTGCCTGAGCCAAAACCCCAGCAGTGTGACACTTCCAGCCCTGTCACCAAAGCCCACGGTGGCCCTGCGGGACCGTCTGCATGACCGCTCTGCCGAGCATTGCCTCGGAACCACCTGAGCTGGCACCTTCGGCTCGCTCCGAGCCTGACCTTCGGGCAGAGGAGCAGCGAAGCCAGCCCACAGGCGCTCTGATGGAGGACATCAGGGCAGCCCCCTCAGCCCGGTCACCACGGAGCTCCCAGCAATGCTGGTTTGGGATGGTGCCTCACCTGGGCTCTCCCTGAGCACGTCTCGGAGGGCCTGATCTTCGGAGGGTGGAGAGGTGCTTGCGGAGAGGTCTTTCAGACATCTCTCCCGGTGGTCCTCGCTCCAACTGCTCTTGAAGGTACAGTAACCTTGGCTATGTTTTCACACAGGGGTTTTATTCAGGCACATCCAAAAGGACATTTACCTTGATTGACAGAAAGAATGGAAGAGAACTTACAGGAGCATCCCTGTTTGGGTTCATGAGGATCAGAAATGCGTTGCTCAGGCTCCAAGACTACTCTGCCCCATCCCTACACTAGACGTGAACGTGGTTTTGCTGTTGGCAGAGCCTGGGGTGACACAATGGGTACCTGGACTCCAGTGGAAAGCAGGGTTTGAGCACGGAAACATCAGAAACATCAACTGCATCACCGGGGAGCGACATGACCTTACAAACCTCAGCACAAGCCAGGGGTGACAACCCAGCTGCCACCACCTTGCAGCTGCACCAGGCCTTCGGAGAGGGGGGCAGGAGTCAATCCATCACCAGCGGCAGGAGGTGCCCCCAGCGCGGTGTCGGCGAGGGGAGGGGGTCGGAGTTCGTATCAAATGGCATTAATCACCTTCCCCCAGGCTCTGCACACATCGGACAGTCCTATTAATCAGAAGCGTATCAGCCCTCCAGCCCGGTCGGGGCCCCTTTGTGCGGGTCCCTTCCCATCACAGACAGATAAGATTATCAGTGACGAGCGAGACACCCATTGAGTAACACCCAACTCGAAGAATGGGATTTTTTTTTTTTCTTATTTATCCTCCTGTCTCAAAGATGAGCTGTTTCTTGTCTTGTCAAACCACATCCTTTTCTTTAAAGGACCAGCTTTAAGAATCCAATTTGTCAAGCTGGACAATCATTTGAGAATCCATAAAAAGCCTCAGTGACTTTATCAAAAAAAATAAATCAGAAGGTTTTAAATGGTAACTGAAAGGGATTTGAAAATAGGTTGAGTGGCCTACATCAATTAATCTTCAGAGAGCTGGGGCTTTGTGAAGCTGAAGTGGCGGAGAAGTGTCAAAGTCTAGTTACCGGGCTTGAGGAGATGGAAGTTATCGATATTTCTTCTCCTTTTTCTCTCTTTTCTTCTTTCTCTGTCTCTTCAGAACATGGTGTGGCAGTAACCCTGCAACGGGGCACCGCAAAGCCAAGAAGAGTTGGGTGGTCAAGCCAAGAAGGGTTTGGTGGCCAGGGCCGCTCTTTTTTGGTGAGATTTTTCTGCATTCGTTCCCAGCGTCAGCCAACGGGGGCCAGACCTGCTCTCCCACCGAGGTTTGGGGTCCCTCACCATCACCACTGGGGAGAGCCAGAGCTCTCCTCCACCGCAGACGCAGGGACAACCTTTATAAGGAGCCATCAGACACCGCTGACACGCACACTTGAAGGCAGCTGGGGAGTCCCAAGGTGCGTTATGGAACCTGAGGGTCCGGCCGCTTCCATCACCAGCCGGGGCTCAGCTCGTCTAAGGAAGGAGGAGAGAAGGGGAGAAAAAGATAAAAAGCTTCGGTTCAACCGCGGGGCCTGAGCAAAGCACTGCAAACCGACAGGAGGACCTGGGGGCTTGCAAAACAGAATGAAAATGGTGGTAAATGAGGTATTTGGCTGCACAGACCCAGTCCCCTGGCTCAGCGATGGATGTCCTCGCCCGCGTAATGAAAGCAGACAGTCCCTATTGCTCTTCACTTTCCAGCCTCGCCGCTGCCCCCAGGAACGCACGGCCCGGGGACAGGGCGGAAAGATGCTGAGCCCCAAGGAACACAATCAAGAATTAGCAAGACTTAGGGGACACACAGATAAAAACAACAGAGTGGAAAATTCACTTGAAAAAAACCAAAAAACAACCAAACAAAACGACCTTGGGAGGAATCAAAACGCAGCGTAGAGAAGGGCCGCGCTGCCACTCGCCGGTACCAAGAGCTGGATGTAAGGAGCTCCAGATGGCTTTTTGTTTTAGTGCAATAAAAAAATTTAATCTGACAGGCGAGTGTGAGGCTGGATAATAATAATAACACAAATAATTTCCTTTAAAAAAAATTAAAGGAACTTAACAGCTTAAAAGATATCTTAATTTGCTGCAAAGAAGAGAGACTGTTACTTACTGCAGCTGGGAGTGTGTTCACAAGCTTTCAAATGGTATTTTGTTGCAGAAGTATAATATAAGGACACTTTACTCGCTTTCCAGTCTGGGGAAATAGATCTGACTTGGAAATTGGCCAGAAGGGCTGCAAGTTAGGGCTCTGAAGTGAAGGTGATAACTTTGCCAATTAAATATGGATGTGATTTTTTTTCCTCCCTCTCCTTCCCCTGAATCCTTTTGCACTGTCATTAGGTGATGATATAAAGACACAGGCCTCCTGGTGCAGCTTAATTGCTCATATATAGAAAAATGATGAGCTCTGTTGCACTGCACGAGTACTGCCGCGGCTACTCGCTGCCTTATTAATAGGTGATACCAGTGCAAGTTTAATTCTTCTGCCCAAGGAGAAACAGAGATAGCAAAACCCCCACTCAGCAAAGTACTTCAGCACTCGCTAAACTGTTTTGCTGAACAGCGATGGACCTAAGAGCAAGCTTATATTTAATCACACAGTTAAAGTGTTTTGCTGAGTTGATGCCTGGCGCACTGGAGGCAGGATGGACTTCCTATTAAGCGAGCTTTTATTTCCATATCCTTATATTTTTCTTCTTTATTGCTGATGAGCCTACATTTTGCAAGCTGCTACTGAATGATTTCTAGTCCAGGCAAGCTAAGGACAAAAAAGGCTGTTGTTTTAATTAGCATGGACCTCAGCACGTGGGAATGGGACAGCCCGTGGGGAGGGCTCAGGGCAGCCTTCCCTGGGGATGGATGAACCTCCGGGGAGCACCAGGATGGACCCTCCAGGGCAGAGACAACCTCCAGAGCACGGGGGGGACCAGGGACACCTTGCTCAGAGGAGAGCAGGAGGGAGCGTGCAGGCACTGAACACGGGGAATGGGAAAGGTTCAAAATCCAGACGGCCAAAAGATGCTGCCTGGTAATAGTAATAGTAATAATAATAATAATTCAACCTTTGGGAAAGCAGTGCTACGGCATGTTTTCAGTCTTCGCTTCCTCAGCAGCCAATAGCTCACTCCTAAAAATCCACATTTGTATCTGCTTTGCAGCAGCCTCTCTAAGGGAGAGTTTTTAAAGGAATTGATCCTCCCCTCAAAAAATGGGGAGAGCCACCCTCCTATCTGCATGAAAAGCTGACAGACAGAGGCTTTGCATCCGCCAGGCCTCTGAAGGCTGAGTTTTGCTCCCAAATAAGCTGTGGTGAGCACGGGAGGGAGCGGAGCTGGGAGGGGAAGCTGCGGCTGAATTGATGGTAACAGAAAAAGCAGGACGTACAAATGGCTTGAGAGAAGGCGTGATGAGATTTGACTGCCCTGGGTCCTGGGACTGGAAAGAGCAAAATGGGAAAAGACCACCTGGACGAAGAGAAAGTGCTTCTGATTGCTTGGGGAAAATCGGAGTTAAAGATCATTGGAACGGACAAGGCAATCTGGCGGCAGCGCGGCGCGTTGATTGCTCCTGGCGCGACGGCGGGCAGCGGGCGGTGGGCTGCATCCCTCCGGGGGCTGCATCCCTCCGGGGGCNTGCTTTGCAGCAGCCTCTCTAAGGGAGAGTTTTTAAAGGAATTGATCCTCCCCTCAAAAAATGGGGAGAGCCACCCTCCTATCTGCATGAAAAGCTGACAGACAGAGGCTTTGCATCCGCCAGGCCTCTGAAGGCTGAATTTTGCTCCCAAATAAGCTGTGGTGAGCACGGGAGGGAGCGGAGCTGGGAGGGGAAGCTGCGGCTGAATTGATGGTAACAGAAAAAGCAGGACGTACAAATGGCTTGAGAGAAGGCGTGATGAGATTTGACTGCCCTGGGTCCTGGGACTGGAAAGAGCAAAATGGGAAAAGACCACCTGGACGAAGAGAAAGTGCTTCTGATTGCTTGGGGAAAATCGGAGTTAAAGATCATTGGAACGGACAAGGCAATCTGGCGGCAGCGCGGCGCGTTGATTGCTCCTGGCGCGACGGCGGGCAGCGGGCGGTGGGCTGCATCCCTCCGGGGGCTGCATCCCTCCGGGGGCTGCCTACTGGGGGAGGGGGAGGACCCTGCCACCATCCAGGGGTGCCATCGACTCAGGGGGGGATGTCCAGGCACAAGGTTCCTGTCTCACCGGCATTTTGGGGGCACGCGAGCACGGGCAGCACCAGTTTCACCAACTCACTTTTACTCCCCTACGAACCAGAAAGCTGAGCCCCAGGCGAGGGGCTGGGGGGAGCCCCCGGCTTGGCGTGGGCAGCAGAACGGAACTGAACTGCTACGGGGGAGCCCCCATTTAGGCCTGACTAAAAGCCCGGTTTGGGACGGACACCCTGTGCCTCCCCCGGTCCGAGGACTTTAACCCTNGCAGAGACTGAGGTCTCCCCTCAGCCCCCTTTTCTCCAGGCTGAACCCCCCCAGCTCACCCCAGGAGTACGGGTGCTCTGGGCTTGGGATTCACACATCCAAAGGTTTTCTAAAGGTTATGCAAAGGTTACCACGCCACTGGTGTGTCGGATCAGCACGCCAGCTCTGTTTGCCTAATTTCCAAAGCCTGAAGGCTCCCGGGCAGCTCAGCGCCACAGCTTGAAAGGCTCCGGTAGCCCTTGTCCATTTGTAGTGATCCTTCAGCCCTAAAATGCCTTCCAACACACAGGGTGACTGCGGCAATGAAGACAACAAGAAATAATGATGTATCCATTTCCTCTACCTTGGGCGTTTTTAGGCTGCCTCATCTCAGGAATGGACCAATTTCAGCATTTTGCATGACGACCTGTTGGACTCCGTCGCAGGGACGGGCAGACGGTCACGTCTGTATTCACAAAACATCTCTTATACCACTAATCAGGCTGGTACCCCAAGGACTGCTCAATTTTAAATTCACAGATTGACCCAGCCTTCTCCGGCTAACCCGCCTGCCGCCCTCCGAACTCCTGCGTTTCAAGAGGGAGGCAGAGCCGCAGGAAGAGGGAGCGCTGAGCGTGCTCCGGGTAACCGGATAAACCAGCAGCAGGCTCGGCAGCCCGACCGCAGTCTCTAGCTGTAGGGTTAACGTTATCTGCAGTACACACAGAGACAGACTGTTTCAACCCAGGCATAACACGTATTTTTTCAAACATCCCTACTCATGTTATTAATTATATGTCTCGGGTTACTAAACACAAGCAAATTAGGATGATTTCCTGCCCAGCATCACAAGCCTGTGGTTTGCTATTCCCTTTCACTCAGGAATTAGCCTTTCTAGATGATTTCCCTGCCAGGCTTCCCATGCCTGAGCTCGGTTTCCCAGCTCCCAGCACTGGAATCCACCCAATCTATTCCCACTGCAACTCAAAGTGCTTCACAAACTCCGTTACTTGTGTTGCAATTTCACATTCCCAAATACTGGGTTTAATGGTAGTAGCTGTGCTCCTCACGCTGCTTCAAAATTAAATGAGCCAGAAGAAAAACCTTCTGAAACATCCTCACTTGGGCATTTGGATTTTGAAGGACATTTTAAAGACGGAGAACACAAGCCGGCTCCTGCCGATGTTCGGGAGGATTTCATCATTCACTCGTGTGAGGAAGAAGAGGCGGGAGACAGAGTGCAGCCAGGAGAGGAGTGACGTTTGATACGACATTAAGAAGATATAACTTACTTTTCCAATCACCCCAGATGCTCACGGCGCAGGGCAGGCTGGCGGTCCCGGCTGGAGGTCCTGTACTGAGAAAATAAAGAGCCGTTAGCAGCCGAAGGTGGAGACCAAGTAACACTGCTTGTACCAAGAAAGTGCAAAAGCACGCACATTTTTTAGATGCTGCTACTTTGGAGGGCCCCACCGTAACGCCACACGTGAAGTACCTCGAGAGGCAGCTGAGGCACAAAGGGAGACATTCCCAAAACAAGGCACAAAGCCACCACGGGCCCCGTGGTGGGAAGGACACCACAGGCACGTTAAGGCAAACCGCATCTCAGCCTGGACAGCAAAACTTTTCTTCCCTCCCAGGAGGTGAGACAGGAGAGTCTGGATTTCCTTCCAGCAGAGGTCCAGGGCTTTCACAGGCTGCGGATGCCACGTGAAGAGTGGGACTGTGAGGCAGCTAAACAAAACAAGGAGATTCCAAATAAAAGAGCTACAAACATCCGATAGCCAGCCCAGGATGAAAGCCAGACTGCAGGAACACCTCCTCCAGCTCACCCAGGGGAATTCATCCACCTCTTTCTTAGCGATTACAGCTGGTTGATGAAGGTATTCACGTTGGGTAGGTTTGGTTGCCTTCCAACACCGCTTCCTAACACCCGAAAACTGGTGGATGCTGGGGGGCCCCCACCCCCAAACCTCCCCCAGACCTCATGCACCCACCCTGCCCTGCGGAGCCGGAAAGGACAACCACCAGCAGCAGAGAGTGGAAAACTTTCTGTCTCTCTCCTGCTAATTATGATCTTATTTTACAGAGAGAACCTGTCATTCAGCCTCCTGGAATGGCTAGTTTCTATTTCAACTCTCTCTCCACCCCATTATCTTTTATAAAATTCAGCCGGGCCGGGTGATGGATTGATAAGGGACGGTCCCGGCAGGAGCCGGCTCACTCAGAATGGCTCTCACGCACACCCAACTTCTGTATCTTTTTAAATATTTCAGTTGTTTGAGATCTTTATTTCACATTTCGATTTCCTGTAGTACAGTAAATTTATCTTAGTCACCCAGTCAAGTTCTCTCCAAGCCCCTTATCTTCTCCTCCTCCATACGACTGAGAGCACCTACATTATCTGTGCCGCCGATAGCGCCGGCTGCGGCAATCCGCAGATCTCGCCGATCGGGCGGCGCCCCAGCTGAAAGGAGACCTTGGAAGCCCCGCGCTTGTCACCAGCTGGAAGTTCATCGCTCAAACCCGGCACCGGCTCCTGCCGAGGTGAAAGGCGGCTCCTGCTCAGGCAGAGAAGTGCCCGGGGCCGCCTGCAGACCCAAGGGATGGGGGCTGTTCCCTGGGGCTGCAGTCCCAGGGATGCTGGTCCCATCCCAAGTGCCTTGTCCTCCTCCTCCTGCCCCCCAGCCTCAACCACAGCTCAGGAACAGCTGCGGTGCCTCATTCCAGTTATTCTGAAAGCAAGCACTGGCCTCATTTTTCAAGCCTATTGTAAACCTGCACAGCCACCTCCTGATTTTACTGCCTATTTGCATGACCAGAAACGCCACCAGAGCTTCCCCTGGGCTTGGGAGAACTGGGAGGGGCTCCTGGGAGACCCCAGCCAGCCGCAGATCAAGAGGGTCCGTTTCCAGGGTGCTCAGGGGACCCCAAGCCCAGGGCACCGAACGCCGGGACGCCCTGGAAGAGCAGCCCCATAGCTCCGGGGCTGCCTGAGTGGGGAGAAGGGTTAAGGCAGCGTCTCCCACGCCTGGCAGCTCTGTGGCCATGCCCTGCCAGCGCCCAGCATCACACGGCAGGGAAAGCTGTGCAGGAGCCTCCACGTCACAGATGACATTTGAGGGTATAAAAAAATCCCGAGACACATGGCTCCGTTCTGCTCCCTCTGCCCAGCCTTCCCCTGGCATGGAAGGCAGCCTGGGCAGCTCTGTGCAAAGGGACCAAAAAGGGAGGAGACGGTGCTGGGGACCCGAAACTGAGCCTTTCCCTCCCTGCTGATGCCCAGAGGGGCTCGGCATCGCCTCCCTCCCGGCAGCCGCAAGGAAAAGCCCAACTGGGACCATCTGGGATGCCCTCAATGGGGCGGCTGCTCCCAGCAGAGAGGTCTGTGCCCACCAGCAGCTCTGCCAAGACCCGGGCTGCTGGCAGAGTCAGGAATACAAGGACGTATTTTCCCCCGATAGACCACAGAAGTTAAAATATCTCGAGAGCGAGGAGCAGAGCGAGCACCCCCCACTGCCGTGGGAAACCCTCCCCTCGTCATCCGCAGGAGAGGGGCTGGGAGCAATCAGATGAAATAAAATAATAATAAAAAATAAAACCCCAGATCAAACAGAGTCACCTCCTCGCCGTGGCGGCCGCGGTCCCGCCGGCAGCGCCGAGCTGCGGTCAGGCAGCACCCCCTGGTGCCCCCGCGGGTGTGGGGCTCTGCCGGGGGCACCCCACGACACGGGCACCCCACACTGCGGGGGGAGAGCCGGCAAACCGCCCGGCAAAACCTCGGCGAGCCGCAAGGGCAAATAAATTCTCCTCTTTTCTCACTGACGAGCACGCTTCACGCAAACTGATGAATGCGATCGCCGTGGCTTAACCCCAACCAGCAACCGGGACCATGGAGCCACTCGCTCACCCCCCCTTCGCCCCACAAAGGGTCGGTGACCAGAGCAGGGGGCACAGGAACGCCTCCAGGCGGGTTTGGGATGTCTCCAGAGACGGAGACTCCCCCACCTCCCTGGGCAGCCTGGGCCAGGGCTCTGACACCCTCAAGGGAAAGAAGTTCCTCCTCAGGTTTAGGTGGAACTTCCCATGGTCAAGTTTGTGCCCGTTCCCCCTTGTCCTGTCCCTGGGCACCACTGAGAAGAGCCTGGCCCCATCCTCCTGACACCCCCCGTCAGTATTTATAGGCATTGATAAGATCCGCCCTCATTCGTCTTTTTTGTAAAGACCCAAATCCCTCAGCCTTTCTCCATCAGAGAGGTGTTCCAGTCCCCTCAGCATCCCCAGCTTTGGGGGTGACTCAAGTGAGTCCTCCTGGACTCCTGGGAATACAGGACCAGGACCAACAACCCCCTGCACACCAGCCAGCAGCCAAAGGCAACTTTTAGGCAGGCTGCCCTCAAACCAGCAGCCTGGAAGTGAGGTGCTCGCCAGCCTCTTCCCAGCTCTTGGAGTGATTCTGTCCCCTGGGATCAAACGCAGCAGCAGGACACCCAATAAATACGTCTGCAGAGGGGTGATTTATCTGTAGGGGAAGCCATGAAAATTCCCAAACCCTCTTAAATATCTGCTTCTTGGCTCTAAACACTCCATAACTTGCCAACTGGGGAATGTGTTTGTCTGCTCCCCTCTGTATATTTTCTGCTTTTCATTATAATTTGCTAAATAATACATGACAATGAGTTATTTATCACACTCGGCAGCTTTGTGATCCCCCCTCCCTCCGGAGGAATTTCACCCATAAATCAGTCGCACAAATACCCGCTGGCTCTACCGCGGTGCCTGTCGTCCCCCCCGCGCCCCCACCCCCCGCCGGGCTGAGCATCACCCGAATTCAACAGCATTTCCCTGCCCCGGGACGGCCGTCTCCCTCCCTGGGGCTCCTCTCCTCGTGGTCCTCCTCCGCACAGCCGCCACGGGGCTGGAATAGAGAGAACCCAGCAGGTAAAGGAAGCGGAGGAGGAAGCTTTGCTGGGAGCTCCATTTCTGGGACTGTACTGGTGGGAGAAACAAGGTTTCTCACCCCACGTGCCATGGGACCCGGCGTGCATCCCTCCGTGAAAGCGCTTTGCTTCATTCTGCAGATGGGAACTGTGGGAAGGGAGAGGCCAGCGCTGCCAGTAGGATGCGAGCCCAATCGCTCCTGGTCGTGCCAGGCAGCCGATACACGGGCTGAGGCCCGATGGCTTCACCGCAGTGCTGCGGAGCTCACAGCCACCGGCACTCGTCTGCCAGGCACACACCGATGGAGGAAAATCCTAGACACCTGTAAGTATGGAAATTCTTTAAACGCTCCTAAAAAGGGAGGAGCAGAGAGGCTGCTCCTCTTCGTAGGATTGCCAAGCTGCAGGAGCTCCAGCCTGAGCACCTTGGAAGCATCCAGTTCCCAGGGTGGAGAAGCCCCGAGGGAAAAATAACCCAGGTGCTTCGGGCTGCACTCCAGGCTCCTGCGGCCAGTGGGAGCTGGTGGCACCAGCTCATCCTGGTGTCTGCCGGTGCCACTCCTGGTACAGAGAGAGGAATTGGTTTTGCCGGGATACCACATCCCGAGGAAGCTTTCTGCTAGTGTGGGACTGGGACCACAGGGCAGCGCCCCAACACCTCCCAGCTCCACATTCCAGGGGATCGGAGCATGTCCATTAACTCCTTGAGCACTCATCCTTGGAACCTGCACCATGGGCTGGCAGGAGTCCCGGAAACAAGTGAAGGGAACCCGGGATGGAGGATTTGAGCACACAGCAGCAGATCCAGCCGGCAGGAGGGCAGTGCCAGCCCCCGAGCTGGCACACGAGCAGGTTTGCCCATCCCGGGGGCAGGGAGCCGGGACGCAGGGGATGGCTGGCACGGTGGCAGGCACGACACGGGGGGATGCAGATCCAACACAGAGGGATGCAGACCCGACAGAGAGCCAGGAAGAGAGAAAAGTGATGCAGGGAATGGGAATGTGGCACTGAGGCTGAGCCAACACCAGCGAATTAAGCATCTGTAAATGAGCCGGCTGGCCAGAAGCGGCTGGAGCACTGCCACCGCCGTGCCGCCCCGAAAGCCACGCTGGGCCACGCAGGGTGGCCATTTACAGAGTGTCACCGAGTGACCGTCACAGCAACACCGGGAGGTGGGCGAGGACGGCACCTCGAAGGCTTTTCAGGGCTCGGCTCCTGCGGCAGGTGGTGTAAGAGCTGCAGAGGGATGCACGACGCAGGGAGCCAGGAGTTTTCCAGGGTGGGTGGCTGGGGAATTCCAGCCTGAGTCATGCAGCAGGAAAAAGAAATCGTTTTACCCAAATTAACGTTACTCCTTTCCCCAAACTGGTGTGAAAGGAGGACTCTTCCTTCTCCCTCCGCCTTGCAAAGCGATACAGCACTGCCTGCCCTCAGGCCACAGCACAGGATGACACCCACCGCCTGCAGCAAGGGGGGAAGGCAGCAGATGGGTGCTCCTAATCCCCGCTCCGAACCAACACGCAGCCCGGGGAAAAGGGAAAACTCTCACAGGCTCCGCTTACTAATTTCCAAGACAGAGCTTGGCCCTGCTGCACCGTGAGCGTCTCGTCAGCGCCTGGCAATTCCTGGCCCATTATTATTATGAGCGTTTCTGCTATAAAAAGGAAATGCAATTTGGGGATGGAAAGAGTGCATCTTCTATAATCGAATTTCCCGGCTCAGCAGGGGTGGATCTGGCCCGTCAGGACACATCACCCTCCGCAGCAGCCGGGCCCTGCTCCCACCACAGCCCAGCAAAACCGGACTCGCACCCAAATTGTTCCAAACTGCTGCTGCAGAGCACCAAAGCACCCATCTGACCTCCCACCGCCAGGCACCGGAGCAGCACGGGGCTGTCCCCGCGGCACCGGCGCGTCCCGCAGCAGCACAGGGATTTTTGTCAGACAAAAGCTGCTCTTGTCTCCCCTCAACCCAGAAAAGGGCACAGAAGAAGAAACCAAGGTTTTAACTCAAATCATACATTCCCACACCGTTTTACCGCCCGAGGATGCTCAAAATGCTTTGGAAGCCTTTCCTTTGAGCCATCGCCTTCCCACGCTACGGCGATGCCCGCAGGGAGGGCTGCGACCTGCCCTGGCCCCAAGCCCGGGGGTCCCTGCTCGCCCCGCACACGGACACAGCCCTTTGCAGGAGCCCCGGCCCCATCCCAGCCCGTGGCGCGCTCAGCATCGCCGGGGGTTACCCCCTCGGGGGGCTCCAGAAGAAGACGGAGCCTCTCACGCTGGGGGTTACGTGGGCGCCCCGCGAGCAGGGATGTGGCGGGTGGGATGCGCGTCCCCCTGCAAGCCTCAGATTTTGATTATACCTTCCATCACCAGCGGAAAAGCCTGGGAAGTGGCCGGTGATGTGCACAAGCATCCTTACAAACACAAGCATCCTTATGAACACAACCTTACGAACCTCCAGAGCTCCTTCTCCTGGCGAAGGCGAGGCAAGGAGCTCCGCGACCGGCAGCTCTTCATGGCTGGGAGACGAGAGACGGCAGCTTCAGTCCCAGCGGGGACACCGGGAGGGAAAAGTTCCGATTCCTCAGGTTCAACCTTCCTTTTCAAGTCGCTGTAACTCTACCTTTGAAGCAAATTGCTTTGCAAATACTGATTAATTTAACTTTACAACATCCATCTTAAATAAACAGTATCTGGGCTTACAGATGGGGAAATCAAGGCATAGAAAGGAAAAAAAAGGCAGAACCAGGAACAAAACCCTCTCTCTGTGCTTTAACTACAAAATCATCTTTCCTCATTAGCAGCTAATCAGAACTACCAGAGGGGAAGAGATTACAGACAGGGCGGAGAGGGGAGTAACTAAAAGAAATACAGACATCAAAACAGATTTTCATTTATTCACCCATTTATCACAGTGAGTCACAGGCTTTGAGTTCATTCCAGTCTGCTTTAGCCTTGCAGGATTTTGGGATGCCGTCCCCAAAATCTAAAAAGCTAAGAGGTCACAGCCACGCATCATCCCAGGAAGGAGAAAATCTGTAATTTTGGGTTGGTCTCAGGAAGTCTGATATTGCTTCGTCTGATAGATTATAAAAAAACCACTAATCTTCCCTCAGCAGCCTCCTAATCTTTACGGGAGCCCGGATACCTTATCTCAGACTTGCTCATGGAGCAGCACCCTGCCCTGCGGGGCAGTAGCTTGGGTGAAGGTTTGCGGCGGCTCTGGGACACGGGGATCGGCGGTGGGATTTGGCACTCACAGGGTGCTCCGTGCCCCCCCAGCAGTGTCACTGGTGGGGCCAAATCCACTGGCGTGGGAGCAGCCCAGCGAGGGCCAACACGGACATCAAACATCGGACCCCAAACATCAGGCGTCTGTGCTTCATCTCAGCCTCCGCCGGGCTGAGCAGCTCCGGGACGAGAGGGTCCGGCCGGGCACAGGCTGCCGAGGCAGAGCCCACGCGTCCCTTCTGCTCCTCTCAGGAGGTTTGGGGGCTTTTTCCCCCACCACCACCTTTTTGCACAAAAATGATTTGTGAGAAGTGTTTTATTTACTGCAGGCAGAGGACGTCCCATCTTCAGACTTCTCTTTCTCTCCTTATTTCATCCCGACTTTCCAGAAATGAGGAGACAGTGGCACCTGCGATTTATCCACCCGGGGACGAGCCCCCGTAACTCACCCCAGCCCCGGGGCGCTCGAGAGGGTCACTACCTGCACAACACCTTTCCTCTGGCATTTCCAGCCTCGTGCACGAGCCCACACTGGGAAACAAGGAATATATTTTCAAATCAGAGGAGGAAATGGTGTCTTTGTGTCAGGCAAGTGGAAGAAACCCAGGACCAAGAGACTGCAGAGCCTTCTCCACTTCAGACAGCAGGTGCTCTCCAAGATGTGGTTATGGCAACAAAATAAATGATGGATAATTGCTTTTGTGACAACTTGCCAATTAAATTAGACTCAGCAGAATAACATAATGACAATTTGTTATGCTCTGGTGGGCACTAACACACCAATCATAATTAAATGCTATGACTGAAATAGAATGCTGCTGTACACAGGAATATATAACCCCAATTCCCTCCCAGTGAAACATTATAGGTTCAGACTTGATTTCAATTTCTGGAGGATAATAGCATTAGCGCACACCAGAATGAGCTTGTGATATGCGTACGGGCGGCGGCAGCCCAGGGAGACAGACAGAGCCAAGGGCAGCCGAGCCGCGGGGCTCCTGGGGCCACCCTCCCCAGCATCTCTGGCGCTCCGGGTTTCATGGCAGCAAGGGACAACCCCGAATTGCTGCCGTGTCCCGGGAAGATTTCAAATCCTGGACTTGGGGGAGTGAGCAGCCCCGAGGGAGCAGCCCCGCTGCCGGCACGGGAGCGAGAGCTCGCCAGGACGGAGCTGGGGAGGTTTCTCATGGCTGCGCCAAGGCTGCCATCGCTCCCCGCCAGCAAAGCCCTCCCGAGCAGCCTGCCCGAGCCACGGCACCAATGCAGCCTGCCCTTCCTTGAATGATTACTAAAATTTTCATCAAAATACAACCTACTGCAGCCCCCAACATCACACTTGCCCCACGGCTGGGGTCCCGCTGGGGCTCAGCCCTTGCAGCTGACCCGGCGGCAGGCAGGCGGGATGGCCGCAGTGTCGGCAGCTGGCATCAGCTCACCGAAAAAACGAGCAAGGAGCGGGTCGGGTCCTGCAAGGACTCCAAGTTTACTAGTGGGACAGCAGGCTGCTTCCCCACCCCGAGCCACCGCCGAGCCCAGGGCTCACAGGGATGCGCCGACCCTCGGGCTGCTCCTGCCTCCCGCCCTGCTCGGGGTGACTGTCCTGCAGCTTTTCCATCCCAGAACTCTTGGGCTGGGAATCACTATTACACAGGCATTTCTGGTGCGTTAACTTAAACCCAAATCCCGGCAGATGGCAGGGACCGACGCTGCTGAGGTTTTACAAACCCTCCCCGAAAGCAGACGCCACCTGCGTGCCATCCCCTCTCCCGCCGTGGAAATTCAACACGCCTCGCTCCAATGCCGCAGGCATTTTCCTGCCAAATGAGCGCAAAACGCCCAGCGTGTCCACCCAGCCACCCTCGGGACCGGCCGCCGCAGAGCCCCATCACAGCGGCTGCTCCCCAAAAAGCATCCCCGAGCCCCACGGCTCTAAGAGAGCCCACAATTTACCCAAATAAAAGCTTTCTAAATTCGGGTGATGCCAAGCAGGCTGTTGCCTCAATTCCAGTGCCAAGCAATGAGACCACCGCATCTCTGGGTTACAAAGGCCATTGTAGCCCTTGATAGATCTCAGCGTATCTTTTATCAGGCGCTGAATAATAAGGCAAGTATAAAAATACAATAAATTCAAGCCAAGATCCTAACAGATACAGATTTCCAAAATATTCCAAAGCTCAAAATGGTGCAATTTGAAGACCAAACACGAGTGTGTGTGCAAGCAAAGGGTGGGAGAGGTAAATCACAGAAGAATACTACGTCGCAGTAATGCCCACATTTTAACATCTAACTTGGAGCTACGCTCTTAGAACATTTAACACTTTATTACCTGCCTTGATGAAGTTTGGCACTGGCAAGGTCAGATCACCTGGTTTTCCAGCAAAGCTGATGAATTGCTTTGGCTGCTCCAGACATAAGACCTGATCCTATTAAATCCCGAGTCCCCCTGCCCTCCACATGTAACCGCGGTTAATCCGCCCACGCATGACCAGTAGAGTGGCTGGAGATGTGTCCCCACAGAGGGACACGTGCCCGGCTCTGCCACGCGGGCCACCCGCTGGAGGGGTTGTGCATGGTGACGGGGGGCAGCTGCCCTCCGCTTAAATCAGTGCCCAAGCCCAGAAACCGGTTNCTCCTGAAGTGAGGGGCCCAAACCAGGACACAGCCCTCGAGGTGGGGGCTCCCCAGTGCCGACCAGGGGGGGACGGTCACTGCCACAGTCCTCCAGCCCCGAGCTGTAGGTCCAGAGGTGTTTGCTCCGGTGGGACACATCCTGCGCACAAGCAGTGACCCTGTTTGGTAAAGCACCCGTCTGAGTAACGCTACGGCATCCCTGGAAACTTTCTTTCCGACTATTCATTGCACCCATGTACCCGCGTCCTTTGCTGCCTCCTCCGGGCTCCACCAGCAGGGCAGGACCTGTTTGCAACGCATCGCTGCCCAGGGCCAGGGGCAGCCCCCAGCCCCCCTGAATTTCCAGGTGGGAAGGGGTTTCCCCTCCCAGTGCTTTGCACCAACACAAAGCCCAGCCGCTTTACGGGTTTTATTGCTGATGCTACTGGGGCAGGAGAACCGGGGCAGAAGTGGGCTATTCACGAGAGCAGCAGACTTCGCCATCAAGTCTTCCAGGTCCTACAGCGGGCCCCGCTGGAGGGCAGGCAGAGTTCTGCATCCTAAAATTTTCAGGTCAGGCCCACAATTTTAGGAACTGAGCTTGGGAAACCTTCGGGCTGGCTCTCAGCGCCGCAGAAGGGGTTGTCTACTGCTGCCATCGTCTTTTTGCTGCCTCAAGGAGTAAGGAACCTTGTTAACTGATACTTTGGCATTTATTGTCACTTAAAAATAGCCTGGCAATCAGAGAGAGGAGCTGCTGCACACACCGCTCGTCTCGCAGGAGGAAGGAGGTCAGCAATTTAGCCCAGAGAAGGTCACGGTGCCGCTCCGTAACGGGTGTAGGATCAGGAGGCAGCCAAAGCTTCGCCCCAGTCACCACCGAGCGTGACGACAGCAGAGGACAGGTCTGCGGGGGCATAAGGAAATGACTCGACCATCCGAGACGCCGGGCAAAGGCAAAGGGCCAGTGACAAGGTCACACCTGAGGCTCTTGCCTACAAACCCCACCTTTGCCTGCCCCAGCACAGGCAGGGGTTTCGCTGTACCCTGGGGGTCTCCCTCCACCCCCAATTCCCTCGCTGCCTCTTCTACCCCACCGGCTGCGCATCCTGCTTGCTCCCAGGGGAAAATGGCATTTCTTAACTATTTTTTTTTTTTTTGCTAAAGCTCAGAATTCTCCCCAGCACCACCCCACAGGCGCAAGGCAAGGCTGACACACGTTTATCACGCTGTCGGGTGCCGGCAAACCCCCCCTGCTGTGACACCACGGGGTCCCCATCACCGCTCCCCCCTGCTGGGGGACACCGAGCCCCCGCACCCTCCCGGTGGCGGAGCGCGGCTCCCACCTAGCGGGGAGCGGGGGCTCGGGGGCGCTGGCGCATCCCGGGGGGGTCCCCTGCCAAGCTCCTGACCTTTTGCTGGCAGCTGGAGGGTAAATGCTCGATAAATAATAAATGGCTCACCCCAGGCTCTTCCTCAAACCTTTTAATTAAAGGAGCTGAGTTACTCTAAGGTCACGGCGACTGGCATTTCAATCCCAGCCCAGCAAACGCATCCATCAAACACACACAGAACTCTGGTCTTAATTGTGTTTTCTTCTAATTGCACCAAATACCTGAGCTCACACCCTTTCCCCGTTACCCACCAGCCATAACACGCTTGCGGCGCAGAAGAACATCTCTACCGGCTTCTCCATCCCCCGACACCCAGCTGGAGCATCCCGCAGCCAGCCAGCGACCTGCCCCAGCGCCAGCTCTGCCCCAAGAGCTTACAAAAAATAATTCCCAATTTACACCACCTGAGGGGTCCCACCCTCCCTCGCTGCCCCACCGAAAGCCTCCGCTCCCTTACATACAGCTTTTCCAGCCCATTTGGCCGCGCACGGCTCCAGAACGACGGCGCGCACCCGTCAGTGAAGCACACAACTGTTTCACACGGGGGGTTGGCAAAGCCTGGAGCGCACCAGCACCCTCCCACCCGACAGCCAGGCTACACCTCATTCCAGGTGTAGAAGGGGAAGAAAAACCCACGAGGGGTCTCTGCCTCCCACCCCTCAGGCTGCCCGGGGTGGGGGTGTGAATCCAGCTGCTCCCCAGCCCATGGCAGAGCTGCTGGCCCAGCTGGGAGCGCTCAGCCTCGGGGGCAGGGGGGGGCCCACCCCAGTGACTTTTTCCAGCACAGAATAAAAAAGACAATTAATTCCAACTTTCTTCTTGCCTTCTCTGCACAGGAACTCGCTCAGGGCACACTGCAAGGCTGCTGCTCTACTCTGTGTTCTAAGTTTAATATGTTTTTGCTCAGTATGCTTCAGATGAGCACAGGAGGACAGAGCCAAGCTCAGTAAGGAAGCGAGGATGAAGCCAGTTACAGCAGATGACAGAGGAAAAGTTTCTTTAAGCAGTGTTTGCAATTTTTTAGAGAAGCGAAAACAAACAGGAGACCACTGAGCTGTGAACAGAGTGAGAAATCTCTCATGTGTAACCGCATTCAACTTCGTAGCACTTTTCCTTTTAAAGTACTTCCCTCTACATATTTTTGGCAAGCTAAGAGCCTCACCAACAGTTGAAAACGCAAAACGGGATGCTCAAAATAAAATCTTTTACCTTCATCAAAATCCATGAAAGGCAAAGACAAGGCTGAAGCACAGAAGACGCAGAGCTGCGGGTCTCTCTTCCCTTGGGCTGGTGATAATCATTTGTCCCCAGCATGAGAAGTGGGCAGGAGCAGGGAAATTTGCATCCCAGCTGCCAGCAATTTCCTGCCGAGGGCAGCTCACCTTGGTCCCCAGCCAAGGGGGACTGCCACAGTCCAAGGAAACCCCCAGCCAAAGGCTGCCTGTGGGGCAGCCAAGGGCTTGCCGCGGTTTACTCTCAGCACACATCTCTGCTCCAGTGCCCTTCCAGATCAAACCCCATTTTAATGCATTTTTCTCATCTGTTTACATTAAAATGCCTCCTACCTTCACCCAGTGGTTCTGAAACTTGGATACTGGAGGTGGCAGCATCCATCACACTCACCTCTAAGGGGCTGCTGGGTCTGGATTTAGGGATTCAGGCGACGATTCCCGCTCCTCAAGGAAGAACCTTGCTCGGGCAGGCGTGGGTGCCACCGAGGTCAGCTCTGGAACCGCATCTCCAGAGCCTACAGCCGCAGCAGTGCTGAGACAGGCGCCTTCTGCTCTGCAAAAGACAGTATCGCGCTCCTCTACAGTTAGAATTGAGGAGACAGTTTGACCTTCCAAGGAAAACTGAGTAATTCCAGTATAATTACATTGCCACCAGGAAGTGAATCAAGCCACACAAAACCGAACTACAGGCATTGTCAGCTCCTCCTCTTCACCACCACACAACACAGAGGTGTGAGACGGGGTTCTTGCATCACACCTCAATTGTGTTGCAGGGAATGGGCCTGGGAGGCAGGTGTGAAACCAAAAGAGACAAGGAGGGCAATTTGTTTGAGATGATGTACACCTGTTTGCCTTTGGGGGTAGTTTGGTTTTTTAAACAGAAAAAAACCCCAACAAACAAAAAAAGAAAGAGCTGAAAAAAGACAGAGAGAAAAAACACAAAGAAAGAGAGAAAAAACACACACAAAGAGAGAAAAAAACACACACAAAGAGAGAAAAAAACACACACAAAGAGAGAAAAAACACAAACAAAGAGAGAAAAAACACAAACAAAGAGAGAAAAAAACACACACAAAGAGAGAAAAAAACACACACAAAGAGAGAAAAAAACACACACAAACAGTAATTATTTTCCATACAGAGCAAAGCCAAAATCTTTAATAAAAAATATGCTAAATACTGGCATTCACAGGCATGGGAAGAACAAAGTTCTTATCAGCTCCAAATCCTAGTACGAATGATTGTTATTTTCTTACATTCTTCTACGCCAGAGTTTCTGGGACTGTTGCTGTAGCAGCACTCAAGCTTCTCCTCAGCAAACTGCTGTAACATCTTTCACTCCTCTGAGGTGACAAGTTTCATTAAAAGTCACTAAAAAACCGCAGAGGTCAAAATTATCTGGTATTGTTACACTTTATCCTACTGCGGAGTTAAGCAAATGATGGAATAGGAGGAGTTTATTATTACATTTCCATAAATAGCCACCCTTCTCAATTAGCTATAAAAAGATGACACTTCAGACAGCTGTCAGAACGCTCCAGGCAGGCGGAATCTGCCGTTTCAACGGCAGGACCCTCACAAGACCCGCGCTGAAAAGTGCAGGAAGTTGAGAACCATCTTTACTACTGCAAATAAGACACCCAAAGAGGCAGAACTTCCCATTTTTAAAGGAAATGTTTAATTTTTCACTTTTATATTCATAGTTTCCAACTTGCAGTTCGAGATAACATTCCCAAACGTCAAAAAAAGGGGATTGTCCCCAATTTTATGAACAGGGAGATGGAAGAACACGTGCCCCACACACGATCAGGGAAGGCACTAGAGCCGGATAACTGAGGCACGTTCCCCCGCAGGGAAGCGTCTCGTAACCACCAGCTGACAACAGGACATCCCGTCACAGGACACCACCATGCCTCTTAGGAGGGTACAGGATTTTCCTTCTGTTTTTCTGCTGATTCCGGCATCTGCTCCTCCTGATCTTTCTTCTTTTCCTGTATCTCTTCCAACACAGTTTGAAGCTGCTGGTGTAACACAGAATCTCTGGTTTCAACACGTTGATGATCCTGCTGTGCTACCTACAGTTAAAGACAAACGATCAATGAAGAAAAAAAAGTTATATAAAAAGTTTCTGCTGAAGTGTGACTGAAGAAAGCAATGGAAGCAAGAGCCCCAGTTTGTAGGTTCAGAAAAAGTGGATAGAAAAGTTCTTAGTCCAGAGGTAAGTGGACAATGAGGAGAATGCAGAGCGTATCACAAGGAGGATAATAAATTAATTTAGCTAACCGAGTTTAAAACTGCAGCTTTTATAAACAGCTCTTCTCCCTTTTTGAGGGTGTTCAGCTACAAGGGCAGCATTCTCAGAGGAAACAGTAATCGGTTAGTCATGAACAAGGTAAAAGGCTTCAAACCATCACGGAGCAGCCGTGTTCTACTCTATCCCATGGGCTCTTCTAGAAGCATCTTCAGTTTGGTTTTTTACCCCATTTTATGTTGAGTTATGTGATCATTGCCCGAAGTAACTAGACTCCACGTGCCCAGGAGCCATGTGCCCTATTGTACATCAGGGATAAGCAAAAAGCAGTGGCAGAACACTTTGACAGTTATTTTCTTGCCAAAAATATAAGTAAACAACCCTCTGCTATTCCTATAAGTAAGCAATCCTCTGTTTCAATACCTTAAAAATACAAACAAGAAAACCAAACACCAAACTGCAAGGCTTATGTGAAAATTTCCAGTTCAGGATCAAGATTCAGGAACAGGAATGAGAGTGCGTTAGGCTACTTAAGCATTAAAAAGGGATGGAAAAGCGTGCTAGTTACCTTTGAACCCGAAGAGGTTCTAAGGTACCCCCTGCTACCCTCGAGAGATAACACCTATACAGTAACACGTATGCTCCTTTCCAAATGGTTTATACAGACCCACCGACAGGGGATTTGAAAGCACTGAGAACTGAAATCTTTCATCACCACAACACTTCTCCTTTCTGTCCCACGAGAAGTACCTTAACCTTTGCACATTCACGACTAAGAGGAAAGTTTATTCAGCACAACAGAGACATTCTGTTGCGACCATCAGGCACACGATTGACTTGCTGAAAATGTAATTTCTAAATCCACTGGCAAATTAACTCTGAATATTTAGCACTTACTTTATCTGTTCCTCTTCTCTGTAAAATTATCCCACTCGCTAAAAGGGCCTTTCCTGTTTCTTCAAACAGTTTCTCCTCCTCAATTTTTCCTTCTTCTTTCAGTTCATTGAACTTCTCGACAAACCTAGATGTTGAGATTGTATTTTTACTCACAGAAATACTGTTTCTATTCTCTGACTTCGGAGGAGAAAGGCACAAGTCTCGGATATATTTCCAGTTGAGCTATAAATAAATCTTACCTCTGGCAAGTAGATTTGTAGTTTGATTGCGACAGGTCAAAAGGTCTCGGACCGCTGCCATAAATCCTGTAAAATCTCCTGTTCAAAAAACCGAGGGAGGCGCGGTGACAGGGGAATTCCCTCGGCAGGGGAAGGCCCCCGGTGGACGGCGGGGCTCAGGCACCCCTCAGCGGCCGCCCGGGGAGGGGAAGCGGCAACTCACGCTCGCACTTCGTCCTCCTGGTAGAAGATGGGGGGCACCACGTCCTTCACCTTGCCGTAGCGCGGCCGCGGCACCCGGTAGACGGGCTCCCTCAGCGGGGGGAAGGCAGCGTAGACGTCGAACCACAGCGGCTTCTCCATCACGCCGATGCGGAGCAGGTTGCGGGTCCTGCCGGGGGAGAGGAGCGGCGGGGGGGGCTCGGGGGCCGCCCGGGCCTTGCGCCTCCCTCCCTCCCGGGGGACCCCGCACCTCCCGGCTCCCCCTCCCCGCGCACCCCCCATCCCGCAGCAGGGGACCCCGCGCCCGGCCGCCCCCCGCACCGGCTGAACACGNCTGCCCTCCCAACCGGAAGCGGAAATGCCCACGAGGCCGCCGCCAGGGCGCGCAGCCAACGGCCGAAGGAAAGCAGCGCCCAGGCAGCGCCAGGCGATGGCCGAGCGGGGGCCCAGCCGGATCGTGTGGTGTATTCCCCCCCTCGATTTAAAGGGCCAGCGCCGCCGCCCCCCGCCCCGACACGGGCACCGGGGCAGGCCGCCGGGCCGGGCCTCCCGGGGAGGCTGAGGGACCGGGGCACGGGGCGCTGGGGCTGCTCTCCCCTCAGGGGCTGGCGGTGGCAGGCCCGAGGCCGGGGCTCCCCGGGCGGCGGGGGCGGCCTCAGCCCGCGCCCGGGAGGGAGCGGGAGTCCCGGGGAGACGGGAGGCCTCTGCCGCCGCGTCCTGCACCCGAGGGGGGTGGCGGTGGGACCCCCAGCCCGGGCCTTCTCCCCACCCAGGGATGGGGCCCCTCCTGCACCCACCCACCTGTGTCCCCCCCCGCGTGTGGGGCAGGACTCCATCCGGGAGGGAAGGACAGGGCAGGGGGTGACAGTTTTACACTGGGGGAGGGAGATTGAGATGAGATATAAGGATGAAATTTTTCACTCTGAGTGGGGTGAGCCCCTGTCCCAGGCTGCCCAGAGAAGCTGTGGCTGCCCCATCCCTGGAGGGGTTCAAGGCCAGGTTGGACGGGGCTTGGAGCAGCCTGGGCTGGTGGGAGGTGTCCCTGCCCAGGGCAGGGGGGGCACTGGGGGGGCTTTAGGGTCCCTTCCACCCCAAACCAGTCTGTGATTCTAACTTTTGGTTGGGAGGTGGTTGAGACCCGACAGAAGGTACCTAACCTTGAATAGGGGGTGAAACCAAACAAGGTGTCTTGGATGTTCTTCTGCAGGTGCCGGCTTGGACATAAGGTAGCAAAAACATAACATCTGGACCAAAGCTGAGCCAAGCGTCCATCCCAAACTAACCTTGGATAATCATAATGCTAAAATACACGCCCCTGTGTGAATAAGGAGCGTGCCGATCGGGTAACCTCCCCAAACGCGTTAAACAGGGGTTAGATGCGTGTGTATCGTTAGGAGCCGCGAGCGAATCGTTATTAACCAGTCACCTGTGTTTTAGTGTTGCGGACAGCGGGCAGTTGGAAGCGGGAGGTGCGCTGGCTGTTGTTGAATGCCCGGCAACCGATTCTGCTGAACTGAAATAAAAGCAAATGCCCTGACTCAGGGTGTCCATCAGCTCTCGCACAGCGGCTGAACCCCTCGCCTTCCCCCCAGCCCTCCGCCCTACTCACTCCTGCAGCAGCTCCGAGCATCCAGCCCCTGCTTCCAAACAACGCCGGCTCCCCCGGGGCCAGAGCACAGCCGCGGGGGGCTGAGGGGGTGCGGGGTTGCAGCCCCCCAGGAGGTGCTGCGGGTGGGCAAAAAGGAAGGGCCATCTCCAAAAATACCAGGCTCCCTCCTTGGCACCGGCTCTGGGATGGGATGGCACCAGTTGTGCTTCTCTAAAGCCTGAGGGCTGGGAAGCCCCCGGGGCGGAGGAGCCCCAGCAGCGCAGGCAGCAGTTGTCACCCCGTTGCACTCGCGGACGCGTGCGGAGGCGCGCAGGGCGGCCTGGATGCCCTCTCCGGTGCGGGTGACGGGGGAGGACAGCCGCCCTGGATGAGGGACACGCTCCCCAAGGCAAAGAGGAGCCGCTGTCGCCCACGCTGGTCAGTCCCACAAGGAGGGGACGCTTCAGAGACGGCCGTTGCGTGCTGCGCCTCCGCGGTGAGACATTTCTCTCCGTACGGCAGGAATGACCGTCCCCAGAGGCTGGGGCTCGGCTCCTCCACCCGTGGCACTTCCCATCTGCCGTCCCCGAAGCTGAGCACCGCTACGTCCCCGTGGCCACCAAGGAGCTTGGGGTCCGGTGGTGACACTGGGCTGCAAACCAGCACCAGCAGCGGGGAGCGGGGAGGGTCACTCTCCCCCCGGTCGCCTCTCGGTGTTGGGTCTCAGGCGGACGGAGAGCCAGCGGTGGGGTCTGCCCCCGTGGTTCTCACAAGCCCTGTGCTGGGTCCCCCCCTGCCCCGGGCAGCCCCAGCCCTGCCTGCTGGGCCCGGGAGGTGTCAGCAGATGGTGCCTGCCTGCCCAGTCTGTGTTTTTCCCCCTGGATTTATCAAATCCAGCCGCTACACCCAGGCGGTTGGGTTTCCACCAGCCGGACCTGGGGGAACTGCGCGGCAGCGAGCGATGGCTGGTCACTAGGTGCAGCCCTTAGCTTGGGAATGAGCTGATGGGAAAAGAAACACATTCCCTCCTTCCATCTTCCAGCCTGGGGAAGGAAGGGGGCAGTAAATTTCCACCGCAGACGGACAGCCAGCAGGGACTGGATGCCAGGCCAAAGCGCTTTTCAGTCCTGCTTTTTTCTCAGCTGCTGGTTTTCTTAAAACGCGGTTTGGAAAGAAAAACCCTTGCTCCCCCTAGAGCAAAAGGATTCAAAAGGGAGATGCTGGGACTGCTCCAGGGCTGCATCTGAGCTGCTCAAAGGACTGGGCAGCCCCGGTCTTTCCAGCTCTTTGAAAAAGCCCTGGCTCCCCCGCGGGCTCCCGACAGCTCGCTTGGCCGCCGCGGGAAGGCAATGTCCAGGGTTTCTCCAGCATTTTGATGCTTTTGACATTTAAGGCAAGAATGCCTTGACTTTTTCCAGCACCTTCTTTCACAGGGAACGTTTCCAAGCCACACGTGAGGCCGGGGAGCTCTAATCCCGCCAGCAGCCCAAAGCTGCTCCCGGATGGCTGCCGCAGGGCAAGCAGAGTCCGACCCCGTCCCCGCAAGAGAGGGGGATGTCCCCGTGTCCCCCAGCCCTGCCGCTGAGGGCTGCCCGTGAAGGGCCATGTCCCGCAGCCTCGATGGCTCCCTGCCTCCGGGAAATAACCCTCCTCCTGCGAGTCACGGGCTGCCCACGGCGAGGGGGCCCGTCCCTCACGCCTGGCACAGCCCCCCCTCATCTGCAGCTCCGTCTGATGCTTTTTAAGCCCTCCAGAAGTTTCTCACCAAAAGTTTTCCTCCTCCAGCCTGTTGCAGGGAACATGAAAGGAAGGGGAAGCCCAGCCCAGCGCCGAGCAGGGAATTCCCTACTGGAGCGATGCTGGGACCAGCCCCTTCGGGAGCAATTCCGCCGACGCCATCCAGCTCCACGCTCTCCAACTTCGCAGACCCGGCGATCCCACGGTGCGGAAACACGCAGGGCTGCCGAGGAATAACACGTATTTCAGAAATAATTCATTATAATACCGCATTTCCATTCCGCCAGGAGAGAAGGCGGAGGAGCCAGGCTGCCTGCTTGGCAGGGGCGGAGGAGCTGCTGAGCGATAGCTCATGAAACAGTTTAACGAAAACTCACACGCCCCGTCCCCGAGAGGCTTGTTATTTCCCGAGTGAAGCAGCTAAGCCACAACATTTTTCCTTTTCCGCTCTTTCCTGAAAGGCAGGTCCCCACACGTGTAGCTGCCCACGGACACGCTGGGAGCATCCACAGACCCTCCTGCCAGTGTGGGTCAGCATTTCTGCTACGTTTCCCCGGTGCGGAGCCCCCCCTCACCACCTCCGCCCCCAGTGCACCCCTCTCCGTTGGAGCCCGGCCGAGCCCCCACGGCAGAGGGGAGCGGGGGGTCCCCCTGTGCCCACTGTGCCTCGGGGTGGCATTTCTTTGCCTGACGAGGTGAAGTGGGGAGGGACGGGGCATCCCCAGAGCATCCTTAGCTGTGCCAGGGCTTTCCCCGAATCCTGGGCTCTCGCTCGCCATCAGCTCCCAGTGCTTTTCCAGCACTCTCCCACAACAGGCACCCGAGGGGACCTGCGCCTGGACAACACGTCCTGCCGCGTGGGAGCAGGAATTGCTCCTGGATGGAGACGAGCTCACCAGCGACGGCTCTCCCACATGGCTTTCTCCAGAAAATCATCGGATGCAAATTCTGCACCGAGACGAGCAGGGAGGCGACAAGCCAGGGCGGCTTCTGGGCATCTGCAGCCATGGGGGGGGCACAGTTAGAGCTGGGATTTGCTTCCCTCCCCCCATTTCTCTCTTTGTCCACCTGAAAAGAAATGGGAGCAAAAAAAGCAAAACACACCTGAGCGTTAAGAGTACGAGGGGACTTTATTATATGAATTACTATTAAACATCTTTAAGAAAAAAATCACTTATGGAAATAAATTTCTAAAATAGTAACACTCACAAATGCCACAGATCGTTTTGTTTTGTTCTTTTTAAACCATTTTGTATAGAAGTGATACAAACATCACTGAGAATTGTACATTTTTATGTAAGAAATTCGTTTCGGCTTCCAAGCCGCTTTTAGTGGCCTTTCTACTCATTAGACCTGAATTTATTTATTTATTTTTAAAAGACATAAAAATAACCACTCTTCATCCTCCATTAAAATGTCGCTTTGTGCCTCCGAGATATTTTGCAGCGGCTACGGAGCGACCCCATTCAGAGGGGCTTTGCCTAGCCCAGGGTATTTCTGTGCTAGTTGTTAGACCGTGTCGGCAAAGACATCCCCGAGCCCGCGCGGAGCGTTCGCTGCCGACCCCGGCTGCTCACGGCTGCGGTGCCCGCTTTCGGCGCGGGACCCTCCGTGGTTGGCGCGTGTCGCCAAGCCGAACCCTTTGCTGGCAGGGGAGAGGGAGCCAGCGAGGCCGGGGGGTTCGCACCCAATGCACGCAGCGAGCGGAGGTTGCACCATGACGCCCGTCCCCTCCCCACGCTCCCCAAGCTGCCCGTCCTCTCCCCGTTCTCTCCCGCCACCCCAGCCCCGTGCGGGCTCCGTCAGGTCCCCGGCAGCATTGTGGGGAGCAGAGGATGCCGGACGCCTCGGGGACGTGCTTGCCCAGACCAAAGCAAAAGCAGGAGCAGCCTGCTGCCTCCCGGCTCCTCTCCGCCTGCCAACCTCGGCGGGGTCACCAACGCAACTCGGAGGCGACGTGTTAAGGACGGTGCCGGCTGAGCAGGAACAGCGGCATTTCCACTGCGCCACTGGCTGCCGCGGAAGCCAGCGGTTCCAGCAGGACTGACCTGTGACGGGATGCGAAACGTGGCTTGCCCGGCGCCGGGGAGTGCCAAAGAGAGCTCAGCGGGATCCTCCGCAAGGCAGCTCGTCCTCCGGCAAGGACGAGGAGCAGAGCAAACCCCCCAAGGGCTGGGCAGCAGGCAGACACGCCGCAGCCGCCCCGCACAAGCGCTTTGCTGCCTCTCCTCCCCACGCTCCGCACCAGCCCTCCGCTAACAACCTCCGCGGCTGGGAGAAGCTGAATTTCCCTCT
Organism: Rhinoptilus africanus; assembly: GCA_013400135.1. Lineage (NCBI taxonomy): Eukaryota > Metazoa > Chordata > Aves > Charadriiformes > Glareolidae > Rhinoptilus > Rhinoptilus africanus. Next base: position 473,537 of record VXBO01000020.1, on the reverse strand, counting down.
GGCAGGAGCCTGAGCTCCCGCCCGGCTGCCTGTTGGTGCTTCCTGCGCTCATGGAAACTTCGCTGAAAGTTAAGCCCTCAGTAGCTACAAGCTGCTGGAACATTGACAAGCTGATCCGGTTCCAAGCTTGATTTTCTTCCAAATACGCAGAGAGTAGCTTTGGACTGGGAGGGAGTAACGGCAGCCTCCCGCAGACCCCAGAGCCAGCGGAGGGCAGGAAAGGACCCCTCCTCTCTCCCCACCAGTCCCAGCCTGGGGATAAAAGTCCCACGCAGGGACCGAAGGACCTTCTATCCCCAGCCCCAGCTTCACACTTAGCCCCTTGCACCTGCAGCCACGCTTGCGCCCCGAGCCAGATGGGGACCCTCCAGATCCCGTTTTACCCCGCAGGGTGCAGGGCAGCCCGGTGCAAAGCACGCCGTGCCTCTCCGGCACTTCTCCCCCCGCCAGCCGGGCTGCCAGGACAAGGCCAGCGTGGCTTGGGGACCGCTGTAACCCCGCCAGCCGGGCTGCCATGACTCAAGGGATGCTCCTCTCTCCTTCCTTCCAAAGGAAAGGAGCAGACAGCAAAGCTGGGCTCAGCTCGGTGGGCTGGCTCTTCTGCTCCTTCCACTTTAGGAACACAAAGCTCCCTGGGGGTCCAGGGTGATTCCTGCCCTCGGCACCCCGAGCTCCAAGCGGACACTTCCCAGACCCTGCAGCCCCAGACCCCTCGGAGCAGCCTGGCCAGGGAGCGGGCAGGGGGGGGAAGCAGCTGGGTCCCCCCCGGTCCCTGCGGCGGCTGCGGGGGTGACGGCAGCGGCGCTCAACAGGTGCGGAAAGAAATCCTGGCGCCCGCTTCAAAGGCACGGGGGCTCCGGGGGGGTTTGAAAAGGAGCCCGTCGGGAGGCAGCGCCTGCAATGTGGGCTTTTGTTACCAAACCCCGCGGAGAGGCAGGGAAAACAGTTGCGTGTGTGTTTGATGGCTGGGGTTCCTGCGTCTGCCGCCTTCGCAGCTCCGATCTTGCAACATTTGTGCTGGTTCGCGGGAGCCAGAAAGCGAAGCAGGCACGTCTATAGCCACCTCCTGCATTCAGCAGTAAACAGATTATGCCAATAAAGGAGAAGAAAATGTGCTGGCAGGAGCGATTTCTGACTTTACACTCGTCACTCATTACTTACACAGGGAAGGAATTTGTTTTCGTAATTATTTTTAGCCTGACAGCATCTCTGAAAGCTGCGGCGATTCAAGTGCTGCCCGCCGGCCCCCCAGCCCTGCGCCACGCTCCCCGGCCAAAGGCTGCTCTGCTCCTGCCACCCGGCCAGCCCCGGCCCCGCGCCAAACCCAGCAGCTCCCAAGCCCTTGTGCAAACTCTCCGTCCTGAAAACGCCTCTGCCAGCCTCAACTGCAACCCCCCGGCTTGGGCTTTGCATCTTCCCTAGGGCAGGGAGACATCCCTGGAGCTGCCCAGAGCCCTGCCCGGCAGCCGGGACCACGGCGCACCCGGCAGGACGTGTCGGATCCCGTTTCGGCAGTGAGGGTTAAAGCGATGGGAAATGCAGCCCTTGGTGCTGCCCGGCGTCCTGCGGCAACGCCGCGGCCCACAGAGCGTCCGGACTTCAAGGCAGTTTTAGCAATGCCGAAGGCAAAGGTTTAATTCAAAGTGAAACGCCTAGGAAAAGAAGGCCTTTCCTTTTATAAACAATTTATATTATTTGACTATTACCTGATCTGAATCTCTGCTCATTACTCCTAGCAATAGTAGACAACGGCTGTTAGGTTCTCTTTCTCACGTGGTTTGGGGTTTTTTTCCTGTGTGTGCAGAGTGAAGTTACATCAGATCGCTACAGAGATATGTTCAGGAGTGCTCCAGCCAAGCAGATCCCACATGTGAATGCATCCTCCTTAGTACAACTCATTTTCATCCCTCCTGCGACGCCGCCCGGACCCAGAGAGCAGGCGGGATGCTGCTCCTCCCAAGACTGAGCTCCACTGGCTCCTCCGCAGCAGCTCACAGCAGCTGCTGGCTTTTTTTTTTTCTTTTTTTTTTTTTTTTTCCTTTTTGGCTGATTTGTTAGATAGGAGAAGTTGTTTTCAGACCGCTGGTAAGAAAACATTGTGCCTCACTTCGATACTCGTTCTTCGGAGGAGTACAACAGCAGAGGGGGAACAGCCAAAAGAATGGGTTATTTGTTGGGTGTTTTTTTTCCTTTTTCAGCCATCTTCTCGTGAAGCCTCGTGCACGTTCTGTGCCAGCAACAAACCCCAGCGCTGGGACCTGGAGGGTAAGCGAAGGGAGAACGGATCGTGCTCAGCCTCAGCCGCACCGTGGCCGGCACTGGCCCGTTGTGGCACCGGGGGCTGTTACCGGCCACGGCACCCGCAGGCACTGGCAGGGCTTGTCCCCACCCGGACACCCTCTGGACCCGACCCAGAGCACCCAGCCAGGACGGACGGACGGAGCCGTTCGCAGGCTCACCGGGCAGCGTTCGTCCCCAGGTGCCTCTCACCCTTTACTGCCCTTCCTTCGGCGTCTCCTCCTCCTCCCGGAGCTGCTGCCTCCGTGCTTGGAAGTCTTCATCTGAAAGGCAGAGGCAGGCGGGGGCTGTTGGGGGCTGCAGGAGCTTCCACACCGGGACACCCGGCCCCTGCCCAGACAGACAACCCCCAGAGCCTGGGACGCGGGGACCCTCTGAGAACACTGGAAGGAGGTTTTGGCCCACAGGGACATTCTGTCACGCCTGAGCCAGCCCCAGGGCGGTCGAGGCTGGCACAAGACCCACCTCTGTGCAAATCTGGCTGGTGACAGATTTGCCAGGACTGTGCCCCGAGCTACACATCCCGCAGGGCTCTACAGCCCGGCTGCAAGCCCCCGAGACTCCCCAAAAGAGATCCTCGTCTCCGGTCACCCTGGCAAAGTGCATCCTCACAGGGGAGCCATGTGGGACCAGGGCACAGCACATCACGGCCTTTCTTACCGCAGGAATGTCCTTCGACATCATCGAGAAGATTTGCCGTGGAAGCCGCCGTCCCCAGCCTGTGCCCTCCGCTAAGGAAAACCGGACAGACCGTGGCCTTGGGGAGCCCCCGGGAGCACCCCAGCAAGGCTGCTCCCACAGCCCCACACCTCCCGCAGCTCCCCAGCCCTTTTTAGGATACACCTGATGCTTCAACAAGTGTTTTCTTTTCGATTTCCTCATCTTCGTCTTCTCGGAGAAGGCTCTGGCGAGTTCAAACAGCTTCTTGCGCGTGGCTGGAAGGAAGCAGCCGAGTCAGGGTCTCACCCCAAACGAAACCCTCCCCAAAGCTGCCAGGGGCGATGGGGAGGAGACATGCAGGGCCAGCAGCGCGAGAGCCATCCGCACTCCGACACCCCCCGGCAATGCCCGGGGTTTGGCTGCAAACAGCGGGACCGCGCGGGGCTGCCAGGCTCCGAGAGCCGGGTCCTGCGACCAACAGGGAGACGGTGCTCCCCCGCGGGGCGTGCTGATGTTTTTGCCCTTTCACTGGGATTTTCGTGACCTTCCCTACCCACGACTGACCCCCATCTCCCCAGTGTCTCAGCTGGCTCAAAGCTGCCCAAAGACCCCGCTCTGTTTTGCGATGGGAGAATCAGGCTCTGCCTCGCTGAGAGGAAAGGATGGGAAAGGGCAGTTACAGCAGCCCCTCCGCTTGCTTTTCTAGGATTCACACAAACCCTGCTCAGAAATTCCTCTATTCCCCAACACCGCCGGCATCCTCCACTCACGCCACAACCCACAGGAGCAGCAGGGACAGACGGACAGTTCAGAGCTGGGGCATCGACACCCAGATTTCCATCTCCTGTCCGTCACCCTGGCACCCAGCCCCGGAGCGCAGCACGGGAGCTCCCTGCTGCTGGCCAGGGCCAGGAGGAGAGCACGGCAGCGCAGGGACGCACCCGGATTGTGAAATGCAGACGGAAACTCAACCCTAACGTACCGCTGAGCACCGAGCACAAGGTGCCGCCGCAGCGTGCAATGGCCTGTGCTTTGCCCCCCAGCATGGCAGCCCTCTCTGTGAGTCGTGGGGCACTGGGGACACGCGTGCCTGGGGAGGTGACGAAGAGCAGACACCGCATGAACGGGGAGCACCAGGCGACGCTGCCGGCTCTCCCCCTGCCCGCCCCGCTCCCACCTCCCCTCCAGGCTGCCAGCACAGAGCCTGCAAACCCACTCACATTTTCCCATGTGTTTCAATTTGTCTCTGAATAAGGCATCGTCAGACACGGCACCGCCGGCCTCGCTGGTTACAGAGGGGGCTATGTCACCTGGAAGGCAAACATCTGGTCACCGGGAGTGCGTGCGCAGCGAGGCTCCAGACAAATCATTTCCATGACCCAATTCCAGCGCTAGCGAAGCACAGCCCCGCCACGAGCAGAGCCGAGCGAGAGCGGGTAGGACGAGGGCGCTGGCATGGCGGGGCTGGCTCTGGACGAGGACCCTCTGCAGATATAAGCCCCGAGACGGTGGGGACAGAGACCTGGGCTTGCAGCACACCCCCAGCCCCACGGGGCAGCTCGCAGACGTGGGGCGAACGGCAGCTCGGTCCCACCACCAGCACCGCTGCAGAGCAGGAGGTCCCTGACTACCCTGGGCACTAATTGCATTTCTGGGTATTAGACTGTGCCCATGCTCAGGATCGGGGTCGGCAGGGCCACCAGAGCAGTCACGGAAGTTCAGGCATCCCAGCGACTCGGTCAGGTGGACCGCAGACCCCCACAGCCACGTCCTTGTGCCCCCTGCCCAGGTCCGGGTGCCCTCGAAGCGCCGTGCGCCCAGCCGGAGCTCGGCCGTGCCGCCCAGCCGCTGCCTCTCCCCTGCTCCCGCGCAGGGACATCAACAGACACCAGCTCTAATTCTGAACCCAGGCAGCTGCTCCGCTCCCCGAGGTTAATCAGGATTACCCAGGAACAGTCATTATGCCTCCCAGGCACAATCCTCCGCTCTGGACAAGACAAGGGAGGGCTTTGTCTCCCTTGGGAACTGGATCCCAGCTCCCACCCGCGGGGATGGACAGAGGCAAGATGCAGGAGCACCTCCAAGTGGGGTGGGTGGGCAGGGAGGGCAGCAGCACCCATTCCCCTCACCCCTCCGCTCTTCTCCCGCGCTGGGGCGGGCAGCAGGGAGGGATCAGCCAGTTTTCCCCCGCCGCAGCCACGGCAGAGGCAGCCGGCAGTGGCAGAGGGCCGGGAATGCAGGAGCTGCTGAGAGGCGATGCTGACGCACATCTTGAAAGTTACCTGATATTACAGAGGAGAAACCGAAGTCGTTGCTGACAGCAACACTGGTTGACTTGGATTTTTTTGACTCGTATTTCAATCGATCTGAAAAACAAAAAGCCCGGCACACCGCTCGATCAGGCCCCCGAGGCAGCGCACGCCGCGACGCTTCCCTCTCCTCTCCTGGCCCCCACGGGGTCAGGGGGACAGGCTGATGGCAAGGGACGGAGCTCAGGCTTCCTGGCGTCCCACAGCAGCTCGGCCACCACAGGAATGGCCTGGCCCAGCCCAGCAAGGGAGCTTCTGCGCGGCCGGGCTGCAGCCCCGAGGTAACATGGAAGCACCTCCTGCCCAGGTACGTCCTGCTGCATGTAGAAATGAGGTAGAAATGATCTACCAAAAAGCTGTAAAAGCCCTTCAGAGACGTGCTCCTCCCCAGAGATGCACTTCTGGCCTCTGCCGTGCTCCAGGGACAACAAACATCTCCCCTGGCACAGCCGGGGAGCGAGGACGCTGTTCGGTTCCCGGCTGGGCTGGGCACACTGGGCATGGCAGGAGCAGGGCCGGGGCTGAGCACAGGAGGAAGGCTCCTCTCGCCCAGCGCCTTCTCCGCCCCGGCGCTGAAAGCCCTTTGCGTCAGCACAGCAGCCACAAGCACTCCGGTGGGAGCCCGCAGCAGCAGCTGGGAGAGCTCCGCTGACCCCGCAGAGGAACTGCGAGCACACCACAAGCGTGCCAGTGGTTTTCCAGCTGCTGGGAGCGAGCCCTGCAGTGAGGGTGCTGCCAGGACCCTGCAAACCTCCAGCCAGACCTCTGAGGGTGACAGCCCCTCGGGCAGGGGGCTCAGAGCGAGAGAGGGAGGGGAAGGGCGGCTCTTTGCTCAGCGGCAGGAAAACCAGCGACACCTCAAGCCCTCCCCGCAGGGCTGCCGGCTGGCCACAGGGAAGGAGCAATCACGGCAAAATGCTCTCCAGTTCAGGCCCTGCCTAAAGGGAGCACCGGGAAGGGTGCAGCGGCTGGGCTGCACTCAGGAGGACATTTCTGAGGCTCCTTGCTATGAATTTTGCTGGGCTTTGCCAGAGACACGGCAGAGAGGCGGGCATGGGGAGCAGAGCCTCGTGGCAGGTGGCTGAGCAGCAGAGGAGCAGCCCACCGCCCAGTGTCAGCGCCTCGGGCCCCCGCCACCAACCTGTCCGCTTTGCTTTGGAACAAGCCACAATGCCACAGGCAAGGAAATGCAGCTGGTGGCCAGCACCACAGGAGGAGGCACGCACCCGAAAAGCAGAGGCAGGCGTTTCTGAAAGCGTTTCTTACCTCTCTCCAGGGCTAGGAGGAAATCCCGGTTCCTCTGGAGCTCCTTCATGAACTCTTCGTTCTGCAGGAAGAGCGCGATCCGCTCGTCCTCCAGGTACTGCTTCCACCGTCGCTCCTGCTCCAGGGAGCCCTGGCCCCTCGGGACGAGCCCCCGCGGCACGGGCTGCCGGCAGCCGTGGGAGCCCTGCGCAGGAGGCAAACACGGCAGAGGTCCGTCAGTGATCCGCGTGCCGGTACGTGAGGAGCGCACGTGCCTCAGGCTGAGCTCGGCCTTTTGCTCCTCCATTATGCTGCTGCACCCCCAGCCCCGACAGCCATCGACTGCGGCTCCCCAGGGGGGTCCCACCTCCTACACCCGGCGCCCAACAGCCCCGCACACCGTCCCCCGCTCTGGGATGGGGGGACAGGGCACCTCCGCTGCTGCCTGGCAGGAAGGGGGATGGAGCAGAGATAGGAGGGGACGGACATCTCAGTCCGGGGTCAGCGTGGCATGAGGAGGAACCAGTCCCTTCGGAAGAGCTCCTTTGCAGAGCACGGACTTGCAGAGATTTTTAACTTTAAACCACGGGGTTGAGCCAAGGCAGAACCTGGTGTGGAGGCGAGGGAGAAGGGTCTCAGCCAGCGTCGCTGCTTTTATTTCCTCCTATCTAAAAAGCAGAGACCGCAATTTTCCGCTGGCAAATGTCCCCGCAGGGGGCACCTCACACTCTCCCCCGGTTCATTCACACCTGGGGAGCAGCAGAGCCACGCCGTGCAGCCGCAACCTCATCCTCGCCTACAATATTTATCTGATTTGTAGCTGCTCTCAGAGAGCCATAAAAAGCAAAAGCACACAATTACCGGGGAAAGAAAAGGGCAGCTGCTCCTCTCCTCCCCCTGAGCCCAAATCAATTGGCAAGTTCCTATTCCCAGAAAGGTAATATAGCCCGCGAAGCTCAACTTGCAGGGCAATCATTTATGAAAACGTGGCAGGCTGCCTTTGGAGCCAAAAAGGGAGGGAGGAGCCGATGCAGGGGGAAGGCAGGGTGTCTGCAGCCCCCCGCAGCCCCTTGCCGTGCCGGGAGGGCACTGGCCCCGTTTGTGGGCTGACTCCTGAGTTAGCAAAGGGGCCGAGGGACGCCTGGGAACGCGCCTGGAGCCGAGCTGGGTGCCCAGCGTGGTCTGTGCTGGGGGTGCTCGTTCCCCACGGGGTGCTGCCCACTGCCTGCCCAACGTGGGCAGAAAGGCACCCACAACCACAAGCCTTGTGGCTCCGAAACCACTACGAAGCACAAAAGGATTCCAATTTCCCAGGAGCAAATCCTCTGGTTTGCACTAGATTTTCTGCCCAAGTTCCCTTGCACCAGCCCCTGAGCGCCCTGGCAGAGCCCCCCTCCCCAGGAGCGTATGCTGGTCCTGCTGCTCCTCACCAGGGTAGGAGGTAAGATTTTCAAATAATTTAAAATATCAGGTGCTTATTGCAAGTGTCATTTCTGGCAATAACTGCTGGGCTAATGGCAGGAAAAACATCAAAGCCTGGCTGGAAGATTCTCCTTTCACACCTTGCTCACCTCAGGCTCGCCTTGAACAACAAAAAGTGCTCCGAGACATTTGGTTTAGTCCGTGCCCAATACCCAGACGCTTTCAGAGCGCTGGCACTGCAAGCTCAGGGTGGCCGAGGAGGGGGTTTGGTGCTCCATGTCGCACCGTGGAGCCAGGGCATGGGCTGGGAGGGGCATGGAGCCTCACCTGTGTGCCGGGGGTCTGCTGGGGCAGGATGCGGAGGAAGTCCTCGGGGAGGTTGCCCAGGAGCGGCGGGTTCCAGTTCCTGTAGCGCCCGGGCGCTGGGGTGCTGCCGGGCCCCGGTACGTCCGTCCTGCGGGACAAGCACAGACAGCATCTTTGGCAAGGGAGAGCCCCACCGGCGCGTGCCGCAGCGCGGCAGCCCCCATGCCCAGCTCCACCAGTGGTCCTGGGAGCCAAGAAGCCACAGCACGCCTCCCCGATGCACAGCGTTAGCTCTGGAGGGCGAAAGGCTTGCCATGCCAGTTTGAAACCTCTGGGAGCTGCTTTTCAAGCTTTGCCCCGCAACTGCGCCAAGCTGGATTTCCCTCCTCCTCCCCGTTTTGCTCAGACTCCCAGGACACAGCCCTGTGGGAAGGCTAGCAGGGCAGGATTGCGCTTACAAAGCTGATGGACGTCTCTCTCCAGATGTCGCACCCAGCCTGCACCCCCAGCAGCGCCTTCAGCCAAGGGGCTGGCACAGAGGTGCCCAGGGCACCGGCGCCTGCCTTCCCGCAAGTGCCGAGCCCACGGCTGAGGCGATGCTGCTCTGGGGGAGCTCACACCCCCCAAGGCCACAGACCCCCAAGACTTGGCAACCCGGCGGCTGCAAGTCAAACCGACCCGAGGCTGGGGCCCCGGCTGCCCAGCACCTGCTGGTTTTGAGCGGGGGCGAGCGCTCCCCGCCTCCAGTAGCTGATTTTTGCCATTTCACACGCTGCTGGAGTGGCTTTCCAGGCCCTTCAGCTGTTCACTTTTTAGGGCCTCGCAGGGATTTTTTAGCCAGCTGTGAGCTTCATTCATTTCCCTTGGCTTCGTCTCACCCAGCCCTAATGACCTGGCGCCGATGCCCCTTGCCGGGGCAGCTAACGCACAGCAAGACCCCCGGGTGCCAGCGCAGGCTGCTTTCATAAATTCATCGAACGGTTTGGGTTGCAAGGGGCCTTTAAAGCTCATCTACTCCCACCCCCCTGCCATGGGCAGGGACATCTTCAAATAGAGCAGGTTGCCCAGAGCCCCGTCCAACCTGGTCTGGAATGTTTCCAGGGATGGGGCATCTCTCACCCCCCTGGGCAACATGGGCCAGGGGCTCACCACCCTCAGTGTAAAAAATTTCTTCCTTCTATCTAGTCTAAATCTTCCCTCTTTCAGTTTAAAGCCATTCCCCCTCATCCTATCCCAACGGGCCCTGCTAAAAAGTTTGTCCCTGTCTTTTCTGGAGACACTTTCAGGACTGGAAGGGGCACCAAGGTCTTCCCGGAGCCTTCTCTTCTCCAGGCTGCCCCCCCCCAGCTCTCCCAGCCTGTCCCCACAGCAGAGGGGCTCCAGCCCCCCCAGCATCTCCGGGGCCTCCTCTGGCCCCGCTCCAACAGCTCCGTCTCCTCCCTGTGCTGAGGACTCCAAAGCTGGACACAGGACTCCAGGTGGGGTCTCCCCAGAGCGGAGCAGAGGGGCAGAACAGACTTACGTCTTTTTTGGTGGCTGCCGTGGGCAGAGGGCGCAGTGCAGCCGCGGGGCTGGGGGCTCACCTGGGCGGTGGGGTGGGCGGCGCGTCGGGGTAGCGGCTGCCGAACGCCTGGCTGTCGTAGGCGGGAGGGGAGTAGACGGGAGGGGGCTCCTCATCCGAGCTGTCCGGCTCCAGGGTCCGCTCCAAGATCTGCAGGGCAAGAGCACAGGGTGAGGGTGAGCTGGGGACACGCTCCTGGCTGGGACGGGCCCCCGCACGTAGCAGCAGCGTGGGGATGGGACTGGCTGAAGGTGGGGGATGCAGAGAGGATGGGGACATCCCAGCGCCAGTCCCCCACGGGGTTTGGAGGTGCTGCTCTCAAAGGACAAGGCACGGCATTTTGGGTGGGCAAGTGAGCCTGTCCCTGGGTGCACAGAGCCTTGGGGGCCCTCTGAGAGCAGCAGAAGGGTCTCTGTTGGGTTTTGGGGTGGGAGAGAGGGAGGAGAGCACTTTGGCTGGAGCCTCAAGCCCTGTCCAAGACAAACCAGCCGCGCTGCGCGCTGCAGGTCAGCCGAACCGGGCACTCAAATCTCTGCCNCTCCTCACGGGGCGCTGCCCCGGCGGGTGGCGGGGAGCATGGGCGGGCGGCGGGGGTCCCGCTCCCCGCAGCCGGCGGCACCGCGTGTCAGCCCCCGGCGTGCTGCAGCATCCTCCCACCTGCGGAGGAGAGAGGGGAGAAAGTCACCCACAGGAGAGAGCACCCAGAGGTACCACGAAATCCCCGTCTCAACGGGGGACATTCCATACAACTCAACCCCTCCAACCACGGCCCCACGGGACCGTCCCATCCCCGCAGTGGGGCTGGCACGCCGGGCTCGGGTGTGCCGTGCCAGCTGCTGTACAAATAAAACCCATGGTAAGAAAAATGGCATTACTTCTACTGCCAAGGCCTCCCCAGATTTAACATTTCCAGGTTTGACACGTATTTATAAACACAGTAAAATCTCTCTTTAAAATAAAAAATGGAGTCGGCTCAGAGAGTTTCAGAGCAGGGGGCTAAAATACTCTGCAGCACGGCAAAGCGACCCTTGGGAAAAGCCACCAAATCCAAGATTAACATTCACTTTAAAACCATAAACAGATTATACAGCTACTGCTTCTCATTTGGAAATGCAGGGCCAAATTCAGTTCTGGATTAACTCCACTGTTGAAACAGAATTACCCCAGGAACACTTTTGATCCATAATATCATTTTCAAAGGCTTTTTCCTAAGCGGCAGGCAGAGAGTTCAAGATAGCTGTCCCTAAAATGGTATTTAATTCAGAAGAACACGCCAAGCACATTTCTTAGCGAAACAGGGCATAATCAGATTCAGAGCCATTAAGTGGAGCAGTCACCTCTGAAGGTCACCCAGGCTCTCCCTGCCCGTGGCGAGGCCATGTGTGACAGCCACGTCCCGGGCACTCGCCTGGCCTCGGCCGCCGCGCCGGCTCGCAGCCCCGAGCTGCTCCCAGGGGCTTCCAGAGGCCGCCAAGAGCAAAATGCACTTGCAAAACCTGGGAAATTGGGCATGAACTCTGGCAGAAGTTTTGCTTTTGCAATGCTGGTTAACCCGCCTTCTCGTCCCCAGGGACAGCCCTGCTCTGGCTCAGTACCCAGAGGGATTGCCGACATCTCCAGAGGATGGGGGAATGACACTCCGCTCCCCCTCCCTGGCTTTGTGGTAATCCTGGATGCATTTGCATCCGGATGCGTGGAACGTGCTGTGAGTGAGCCCGAACTGCAGCCCCCCGCAAACACGGGCCCCGGCCAGACCCTGCGCCGCGGCTCAGGGCAGCGGTCCCTTGCCGAGCTCGGTGCCATGGGTCCCTCCAGCTGATGCTCCCGCGGGACGCGGGGTGGCCGTGCTGCAAACAGACCTCTCAGGCACACACCAACAGTCCCACGGGGATCCCATCCCACAGGGATTCCCGGCACCTGTGGAAAAGCAGGAGATTCGCTGCCAGACTCGAGGAGCCATTTCCAAACAGCACCAGGAACCCCCAGCTCACTCCCCGCTGGCGAACAGAAAGCGTTTAACAGACCGCTCAGCCCAGAACCGTCCCTGTCCCCGCAGTTGGTCTCCGTCCCCAGGATCGGCTCCTGCTCGCCAGGAGCCAGGCGCGGAGCAGCGTTGTGTGAGCGGAGCAGGAACAATTCCAACAGCCCTGCCCAGCTCTGCTCACCGAGGACAAATAAGTCTGCGGGAGTCGATTAATAAAATACCGCTTCTCGGTTCCTCCTCTGCTGTCATGAGTCATTCACAGCAAAAAGCCGGCATTGTTCACACCTCTGGTATGATACTTTAATTGCAATATTGCATGGCTGGTTTAGCCACACGTTAGATTGAGTTATAACACGTTCACAGGGTACACGCACTCCTTAAAAGATTTGGCTACTCCAAGAGGATGGGGAAAGAGCCTGGATATGGAGAGGAAAACAGCTTTTACAGGACACACTGCAAACTCACAACGATCCAAATATGAAGATGAGAACTTCTGCAGAGAACCATTAGCTCAGAAATGCCACGCTAGCTCATAAACCTCCAACAGTAATACCAGCCCCCAAAATCAGGAAATGTGCTTGGAAATCCCAGATCTATTTAAAAATCCTAACATCTATAAAGCAACAAGAAGCGCCCGTGGTTGGGGGGATCTTTGTCCTCCAGCGCTGGACTTTTGAGTGTGTATTTAAGGTCTTTTCTGTAACCACAAAGGCCACCGCAGTGCCAGGTGCTGGCAATCCCCCGTCACCCGCCGGGGAGGGACCGGCCCTTCCTGATGCAAAGGGGGATGTTCTGGGGAAGGTCTTGGTCACCAGGTCGGGAACAACATCACTGAAACCGCAGCCCACGTGGGATAGCGTGACTGAGTGCAGCAACGCGCCCACTCACTGAAAGCTTCTGGTCAGAAGATGAACTAAATTAGGGATGGGGACAAGGTATTTCTACGCCAAAAATGCTCTGCTGCACATCTGGCTTCAGGCATCACGCTGCTGGGACCTTCCCAGCCACGGAGATAGGGCTGGAGGCTGCGGGAGGCTCTGCCAAGGGCATGTTCGGCACAACCGGGGTGCAGCCGGTGCCCCCGGCACAGACCAGGGGGGCTCCGCGTGCCCCATGGGCAAACACCGCTGCGGGCAGTGAAACACTGCAAACACAGGCTTTTCAACCCATTTTTTAAAGTCCTGCCGCTAATACACAGAAACGCAAACCACTAGACTGGCCTGAGTTAAAATCCAGAGAAAAAGCAAGTCACGACAACGGCAGGAGCTAATTTAAAAGATAAGCCGGTAGCTGTGTTTGCAGGATCCTCCCCAATTCCTGCTTGTCCACGTCAGCGTCTTCAGGTGAGCCGTGGGGAGGGCAGCGGGATCCCCACGTGGTGTCAGTGAGGGCTGGGAAGACGCCAGAAAAAGCAAAATCCTTTGGATTTCCTGAAAAGGAAAGAAGAAATCCAGTGTCCGACTGCCAGCCCAGGCGGGGTGTGGGCACGGTGGGGTGCGGGTTGAGCTTCTCCTCGCCTCGTGCTCCCCCGTTTGCAGAATCGGGCTGTGACGATTCATTTAGCTGGTGCCTGATCAACTTTCTTCCTGCTTTAAAATAGTTCTTCCCTGCTCTCATGCAAAAAGGCCCCTGAATGCTGTTATTCATTCATCCAAGCTCCGGCACCACCCGAGCGGCTCTGTGCCCCCGGATGGGGGCTAGCACAGAGAATGCCCACCCTGGTTCTGCCCTCACCGCCAGGATGGCACGGGATGCTCTCCCGCACGCATCCACGGTTGCTTTCTCACCACACACCGCGCTCAGGCACCAGCACACCTCTGGGTGCAGCTCCTGCCGACAGCTCACCACTTAAAAAACATAAAATAAGACCCAACAAGCGCTGACCTTCGGGGAGGAGCTCACCCCCGCCAGCCCGTGGGTGCACCCTGCCTTTTCTCCCTCCCGGGCCGCTAACGACTTGCACAACTCGTATCCGCTCTCGCCTGAGCCACAGCCAAGAAAAGACCTCGGCAGCCGCGGAGAAACCCATAATTACGCTCATCGGGGAGCAGATAAGGCGTGCACAGCCCGGGGGAGCACGTCCTCCTGCGCGGCCGGCATCCCGCCTCAACAGAGCTGGTTTTCACCCGGCCCCGGGAGCGGGGCACTCGAGACCCAGCAGGAATGGACTTTCCACGTCAAAGGACGGCCCGAGAGGCTGCGGGCGCTCGGGGTCAGCTCCAGCCGGGAGCAAGCGCGGTGTGAGGTGCGGAGGAGGCTGCCTGCAGCTCGGCTGTCAGCCATCCGGGAACGGCGCAGCCGAGCAGCTGGATAATCCCAGGGGTTCGTCGAACTGGTAACGTCAGGCTGGAAACAACAGTTGCTCAGCTCGGCGAGGAAGGCAGCCCGAACGGAGGAGCGAACAGCTGTAAAAGCAGTGGGACTGATCGCTCGCAGCCCTCGCAGCTCAGGGAAGAGCCTTGGCACCAAAAGCAAACGCAAATTTTCCCTTCTCCGGTGTCTGCTGCAGCTCAGGCAACAGATGGGATTGCTCAAACACCACTAAACCAGCCCAGCCCTTTTTCCCCTGCTATTGCCACGCTGCGTTTGTAGATCTTCCCGCAAAGACGCCAGAGCCACAACCCCCGTTTTGGGGGTGACACCACCATTGAGCACTTGTTGCCCCCAGCCCAGCGCTCCTCGAGGGCACCCATCGCTCGGCGGCTGCAAGCCCAGGTCTCTGATGACCAGGCTGGGGGATGTGGAGCAGAAGTGCAGAAGGAATTTCCATGCACCGGATTATCTAGAGACAAGGGCTGCCAGCGCCCCCGCTGCTGGAGGGAAGAGTCTCAGAGGAAATCTCAAAACTAGAGACGTTAAACAGAAAAACCAGAAATAACGGCTTCGGCCAGAGCAGATCTGCCGAGCAGGATACAGATTTGATGGATACAGGAACGAGAAGTCCAGGAATGTGACTGCTCAGCGGCTGCAGGTGTCACTGTAATAGGATTGAAATTGGGATAATCGGGAATAAAAATTACAGCAGTGTCTACCAGCAAACGGAAGGGCAGCGCACACGCCGAGGCTGTGCAGGATGGGCCTCACCAGTCTCTCCAAAATCCCCTCTCACCTTTCCGCCCGCCGCAGGGGATGCACACGCACACCTTCTGCCGCAGCCTGGGAAAACTGCCTGCGAGCAAATCCTTTTCCACGGAAACAAATAAGCACCTGAGGATCCCCTTTAATGCTTGTTCTACCACGTATTAAAATGGCTGGGTTTAAGCCCTTTTCAAAGCAAAAAGCAATCAGGGAGGAGAGCAGAAGCAAGCCCTGTTTGAGAGCCTGTGCAGCACCTACCCCTCTGCATGGCGGGATTCCCCTCCGGGCTCCGAGAGGAGCACTCAGAGCCCGCGGAGCCACCGGGAGGGGACTGGGGAGAGCCATGAAGCCATTCTGACCCCGATTCTGGTCCTGATGCCAGGCACCATCAGCGTTACTGCGCCAGCGCTCCCACCTGATGGTTTTACTGTGGTTCCCGCGGCCAGACCTGCACTCCGAAATGCTCGATAACCGTGTTTAAGAGAAGAGGCGGCTGCTGCTGCCTCGGGGCACCCATTGCTCACCCAGCCACGGCTGGCCATGCCATCCTCCCGGACAGATTTATGAGGGCCCTTTGTGAGCCGACCAGATGTCGGCCCCCACAGCACCCAGCCGGCTCATAAACCAACAGCATCCCGCTAAAACCTGGGGGCTGCACTCAGCCGGGACAGGGAAGCCGGGCAGGGCTCTGCCAGGGACCCCTCACCCCACCCCGGAGCAGCACCCACCTTCCCTCTGCCGGTGCTGGGACACAGCGGGATGCTCAGGGCTGCCCAGCCCCGGGGGTCCCGGCACTGCCGGCCATCCCGGGACACCCCCAGCCCTCTCGGCCAAGCCAGGGCAGAGCCACCCCCCTGTCCTTCGGCATTGTGCCGCGCTAATCCCCGGCTTTCACACGTTTGCCATGCCAGAATTACAGCCCCCGCCCCAAACTAAGCCACCATTAATGAGGTAGCACTAGATCTTAATCAGAAAGTCGCCCTGCCTTGCCAGGCTGCCTTGCACTGGTTTCATTGAAGGTAATTTGATCTTGGTAGGACGGCATTCCTAAAATAGTTGAGGGAATTCAAACATGAAATAAGGTTTCCAGGAAGGGATTAAAAAAAAAAATAGGTCAAGCAAGTGTGAGTGATTAAAGTAACCCAGCATCCCTTTGTATGGTTTAACTGCATCTCTCTTCAACTCTATCTTGTATCAACGTGTAATAAATTAGATGCAAGATGTTGCCTAAAGCAGAGAGGCCGATATAAGATTATTCCACGAGGCGGATGAACATCAGCGACCTTTTCTCCTCTGGTTTTCACCGCCAACACCAAAACACACATGTCCCAGATGAAAAATCAGCTTAGAGTTTGTTGGAAACAGCTACGAGGAGCAAGGGCTGCTGGGTGCGAAGGCACACGCGACAGCAGCAAGGTCGGGGTGCCAGCACTGCCTCCGTCCCGCGGGAAAGCCCTGCGCCTGTCGCTGAGCTCCTGCCTCAGTTTACCCATCCACCTCAAGCCTCGCAGGGGGGAAGCCCAGGCACCCCCGTGCCCGCTTGTGTTCCCCCCGGCACCGGCCACAGCCGTCGTGCAAAGCCCTCGCGCCATATGTCACACAAACCCATCTTTAACCGCTTATCCCTTCTCCCTTTGTGCTCCCAGCTGAGCACAAAGGCACCGGAAAGCTGCCGGGAGTGAAAGAAAATAAAAATTCCTGCAGAGACAAAGGTGCCCAGCTCTTCCCGGGACCGGACACAGGTCAGAGCATGCGGAGGAGCCACGTCTGGGCATTTTTGGGGTTTGATTTGGTCAGCAAGCACCTAAAGAGGAGCGGGCAAAAGCAAAGCCAGGCTGGGGGCAGCACCAGCCCCGCACCGTGGCTAATTAGTGCAGCTGATTCACAAATGCTAATTTGCCATTTCAGGTCAAGGGTCAAAGAAATTAAAGGACAGGATGGGAAAAAACAGATAAAGAGCCTGAGCAGAAGCAGCCCCTTCCCCTCCAGCTCTTTGCATAGCAGGAACACACTGGGAATGGACTGGGATAAGACTGGGTTGCTCCTGCGCCAGCCCGGTGGTGCAGAGCATCTCCGCAGGATCCAGCCCAGGGCATCCCACAAAGCCAGACATCCCAGCAGGGACAGGCAGGGACAACCAGGGCCAACGCAGGCAACGGCAGCACCGAGGTGCCACCCAGCCACCAGCATCTCCGGCTGCTGCTCTCCTGCCGCCGGGGTTTAAGGGCCATCGCTTAATGTGCAAAGGAAACTAAAAAAAAAAACAAACCCATACTGATTTGCCCGAGGCTCCCTGGAGCAGCGAGACCGCACAAGTTTCTATGGAAACAAAATTAGTCGGGTAAAACTCTCACTGACGGCACGGTGAATTATTCACCAGGACGGGCCCCTGGCCAGTGGGGTCTGGTGAAAAGATTTAAAGGTGCTCACCGCGCGGGCTGCTGGCAAGCCCTTCCCCACGGCACCGAACCGCAGCCGAGGAGGAGGAAAACCCCTGGGTTTCCACACCGTGTGCGTGGTGAAAGCCATCGGGAAGGTCCTGCACCTCCACCACCACGTCTGCAGCTTCAGGCAGCCCCAGGGAGGGGACAAGGGTGGCATGGGGGGGACGACGGGCAGAGGCAGCAATGGGGAGGTTGTGACGGGCAGACAGAAGTAATCTGGCGCGAGAGAGGAGCCGCGGGTGGCCGAAGCCGTCACCTTCCTGTGGTTTTGGTTTTTACAACAACTTGATTGTAGCGACGCGCAGGCATGTGAGCGCGGGAACCGTGCCGGGCTGCCCACGGGCTGGCTCCTCCTGCGCTCCGGGAGGGCGAGTGGGCGCAGACCCCCCGGCAGAGCCTCGCCGGGGAAGCCGAGGGAGCGCCGGGGCCATCCTGCTGGTATTTTGGGTGCAGAGGTAACGCAGATGACACCAATCTGCCCTCCCAAGCGGGACCCCTCGCTTCTCCCTCCTGCCCAGCCCCTTGCTAGATGGCAGCGACGCACGGCATAAAGCCAGCGGAAAGGCTCCTGCCCGATGCCCACGCCAGCCACCCCACGCAGTCGCCCATCCCTCGGCATCCAGGACAAGCCCACGCTGCTGCTGTGCCAAAGGCAGGAGCCACCACAGCCCCGCTCAGCCTGCAGCAATCCGGCAGTCGGGATCGCTGGGAGCCAAGACTGGGGGGAAGAAAGGGACTAATTAAGTTGCAAATGGAGCAGCTCTTTTTTTTTCCTTTTTTCTTTATGAGTCACTAAGCCATATGGCTGATGCAAGCCATCCCGCGAAAGCACCCAGCCAACAATTCGGGCGCTGCCATATCCTTGTTGTTGTCCTGGGACACGGCGTCACACTGTAATTGCGCCGCTCTTTGTCCTCCCTCGCGCCGGGTGACATTGCTCAGCAGAGGAGAACCTGCTTGAAACGCTACACCTCGCCAGGGACGGATATTTAATTAACACCAATACGTCAGGCCCCTCCTGCAGGAGCATTTCCAGCCAGCCGCGAGAACACGCTCCTCCATCCCCGGCACAACAGGGCTCACGGGGGAGAGAAAAGCCCTCGAAAGCTGTAGTACTGAGTTTGCTCCATTCCTTCTGCTCCGTCACAGCACATCACGGTTTTATATGGAAATTATACGGGATGCTAACCTGGATTTGAAGACAGGCCAACACTCGGATGAGCTCTCAGTCTCCGTTCAAGCTCAGCAGAGTCTGCTCCGTGCCAGCACAGCCCCATTTCTCAGCAGCAAGGGAAGCCCAGAGCCCCCGAGCAGCGGCACTGTCCCCTTTGCTCGCCGGCCGCTTGCTGTGCCCGGCCACCAAACGAGGTCATGTTCTTCTTCAAAATCCCATCTCGCTTCTCTTCCATTATTTTTAAGTTTGCACAATTAATTCACATCCAACCCCATCACCATCCTGTCCCAGTTGCTTTGCACTGGCCTCATCGTGGCAATTTCCAGCTTCAAAGCCACAAGGATTCTATAAACAACAGTTTAGGCTCCAGAAACCTGGGAATCCTCCCCAAAGGCTGTCCCCTGTCCCCCTTATGGCCCTGGCATGTGCTCCCATGCGACACATCTCCATCAGCCAGGGCTCCAGTGGACATCTCCACCCACCATTCCCCCACTCCCAGCCCGGCTCTGGGGAGGTGCAAGAGGGGGCACCGGCAGGGTCCTGCCTGCGAGCTGTGCCCAGGCTCCTGGCCCCCCTGGCCCCCCCATCCCCTGGCAGATGGCACCTGGGGGTGAATGCAGGGCTGTGCGGGTGAAGGAGGGTGCCGGAGCAGCCCCCCGTGCCTCCCCGTGCTCCCCGGCTGCTGCAGAGGTTGCACTTGGGTGCGTTCAACCACTGCCTGGAAGCGTGGTGGCAACGAGAAAACCCACCGTCGTAATTGACTCCGTAACCAAGGCAAATGTTAAAAGCAGCTTTGAGCCTGGATGTCCCCGTAACCCATCTAGCAGTGTGCCACGCTCCATTTTCCGGAGACGATCTGCCTATTTCCCCCCGGCCCCCAGCTGAAGCTCTGCTTTCCTCGCCAAGGACAGCAGCAGGGCTCCATCGCCGGCGTGCCCAGCCGCGTGGCGTGCGCCTCCCCCGGGGAAGCGAGCGAGGGCAGGGATCGACAGGCTGTCAGGCAGAAGGAAGAAATACCACTTCCAGGAGTCAGAGCTCATTTCCCAGCAATAAAACAGACCAGGGCTGGGGGAAAGCACCGCTAATGGGGACACACGTCCCACACCGCTTCAGCCACCGACAGGGAAGGACCTAGGGGCTGCAGCTGGGGAAAATACAAGCCATCAACAAATGCTTAGGTTTAAGCAGGATAGCCCTAAACTGGGCTCAGATCAGTACATAAAGGATCTGCCCTTCCCCACACGGATTAGTGCTCTGGACGATGCCCTCCACGTGCCAACCTCACCTCCTCCAGCTCCTCCAGCAGATGGGAAAAGAAAATGTTATTGCTTCCTCCCAGGGAGGGGGATTGCTCACATCAAGGCTCCCCCTTAACCTCCCCTCTCTCCCCTCCACCCTCTTCACCCCCCTTATCCCCACTCCACGCACATATGCTCCTCTGGGGATCTGAGGAAGGGCCCATTGCTCATAAATGCCACCCAGAAATGAAGATCTGAAGCGTTTGTGCTTCACAGAGTTATTTGTGGGTGGATTTTATCTCTTTTTCCATCTATTCTTGGTGCACTTTGGCAAGGAGGGTCCTCACCGGCAAGCTAGCAACCTGCCTTCCCTCTGCCCGGCGCACGCACCGTGGCTGCAGGATGCGAGAAAGACATTTATCTCCCCAAAACAAACCCCAGAAGACACAGGCAGAACCACCAGCAACGGGGACATGCCAGCGCCCGGCCACGCACAACCGTGGTGGGAGGGGACAGTTCCTGCGAGGCACTTACTTTGGGTTTTAAGACATTTGTTTGTTTGCTTGTCACTGGGCAACCGAGAGGATGGAAAAAAAAAAAAATCAATGTCATATTGTCACCTCTGAGTCACTGCTCAGCGCGGGCTGAGACGCCCCGTCCCTCCCGCCACCCAGCACGGGGCGGCCGGAGAAGAGCCCGGGGCACCCCAAAAGCAGCTCACCCCAGCTCTTGCTGCCTGGTCCTGCCCCGATGCTTTCCCCATCCCCGCAACTGGGGACATCAGTGGCCCGGGGACATCGGTGGCCCAGGGACAACTTTCCAGGCCCTGGAAGGCGGCACAGGAATTTGCATTTATATCTGCATTTCCTAATTGCGCCTGCGGGTTTCCTGGGGCAGCGGCTGGCTTTGGTTTCCATGGCAGGTTTTGTGCGGACCCGGAGAACCGAGGGAGGCACAAAGGGGCCACAATGGACCTGCCACTCACCCGCATCAAAGGCGGCCAGCGGGGCGGGACGGGGGCACCGGGGATGGGGGCACCGCAGCCAGCCCCCCCAGCACCACCAGCACCGGGGCAGACGCGGGGAGCCCCCCAGGCAGGGGAAGAGGCTGGCCGGCATCCGACACTCGCGGGACACTGGTGGTTTCGGCACTGCGGGAGCAGCGGCGGGGACACAAGTCTCAACCACCATCGCCCGGAGATGGCAGCCGCGGAAGTGGTGCAAGAGCCAGACCCAGATGTTCCCTCTGTTCTTGCTTCCCGTTATTTTCAGCCAGCTTTCCACCCAGCTAGGGTGAGTTTCTTTCCCCTTCCAACTTCCCTATTCCATTTAGGGACTGTCTTGCCGGCGAGGGTCCCTGCCCCAGCTCACCTCGCACACCGCTGTGCCCATCCAGCTCCTGCGCTGGCACCAGGGAACCAGGAGACAGCCAAAACTGGGACCAAGACCTGGGAAAACCTGATCCCTGAACCACTGCTGCAAGCCCAGTGCCACCGAACAGAGGCAAAGCTCTGGCCAACACCCCTCTGAGATGCTGCTGCCGTGACCATGCCATGAGAGAGGGACCCATCACTGCCTCGCACTCCTGCGAGGGGCTCTGCATTATTATTACAGGCATTTTCCTTATTTTATAGCAGGCAATCATCATCATCATCGTTAGCTCACACCACTCAAAAGCTTCCCAGCTCCAAGCACCCCACGATGCCGGCTGGTGAGCGAACCCGGAGGGTCACGGCAGCAGCCTCCTCCCCATGGGTCCCACCCCGGGATTTTACCCTCACAGCACAGACACTGGATGCGAATGACCCTCCGGCTCTTCTCCCGGCATTCCCCTCCAAACGCCACCATCCGCAGCACCCCCGTTATCTTCGCCCCCGCAGAGGCTGTTTGTGCAGGCAGATAAGCACGGAGCGCTCCGGGAAGCCCCGCTGGCTCCCCACGAGCTCTTATCAGCCTGGGACGGAGATGGACCACGGCGCTCACACTGCCGCGCCAGCAAAGCCCGCTCAGCCACAGCGCGGAGCCAGGCAGGGGAAAAGGTTAGGTGTCCGTGCATGGGTTAGACGCTGCTTTGTTAGGGTTTTTTTAATTTGAAAGCTCTTTCTTAATAAAACGCTGAAAAAGTTTTTCCCAAGATTGGACGCTTTTAAGATTCAGATGGGCAGGGTGCCAGGCCATCTCGTCTAGACTGTGCTTGTGCCATGAAAGGCTGGACCGGATGATCCTTGAGGTCTCTTCCAACCTGGTATCCCCTGACTCCATGAAGTCAAAACTTTCCTGGGAACTTTGCAGCTGGGAAGAGGATGGGTGCCTTTGACCCATCTTTGAAGGAGACGCTTTTGGCAATCAGAGGCTCCGGCACTGGGAAGGGGCTGCGGGCACCCGGGGATCGGTGTGTGAGGCTCTGCTAGATCAGGTACATCCCCACCGCTGCAGAGACAGGCACTGCCGGGGTGGCTGGATGTCACGGCGGCAAAGGCCACAGGAGCGGGGTGTAGGTTGACAGGGAGTGATCACGATGGGCTGGGTCTCCTCTGCCACGAGGTCCCCTGAAAGTTTTCCTCTAGTCCCACTGCAGCCAGCGGCTGATGTCCCCTCCCAGAGGCACGTGGCTCCCCTGGGGTGTCACTGCCTGGGGGCTGGGATCCATCTGGGCGCTTCCACGGGAAAACCTTCATGAAAATCACAAAAAAGTTCACAGCAGAGCAGATGCCGCTTCAGCCTGTGTCATTAAGAGATGAACGAGGAGGAGGAGGAGGCGAGGAGAGACACAGCTTCCGCGGACATGGGGCAGCCCCGCCAGCACAGCCCCAGTGGCAGCCTCAGGGGTCAGCCCAGGACGGCGGCTCTCCCGCGCGGATATCCTTACCGCTTGTTGTCGGTGGTAGTAGTAGCAGGAGGAGGTGTGAGGAGGAGGTGCAACTCCGTTGCTTTTTAAAAAAATAATAAAAAGGAGCCTTTCCAACCCGCCTGATGAGACAGACGGTGCCTGAGAGCGCTGCTTTGCACGCTGACTTCCACAGGCGAGGCAGCCCGCAGACCCTTCTCCGTTGCCGTTTGCCCACAAGTCATCGGTGGCAATCTCAGCGCCGGCAGGGAAGCCCGGGCGAGGAGCAGCCTGCTGGGACGGTGCCCTCCATCCGTACGGGGAGATGCGGCTGGGGGTCCTCAAACAGCCCCAAGCCCAGGAGGTGACGGCCACCACCGCGGTGGATCCTGTGGGGGCTGTGACCCCTCTGGCAGCGATGTCGGGGGGGTGGGAGGGTGTCGCTCCAGCAGCAGGGCGCGGAGGAAGGGGACGGCGTCCTGCAGCGGGATGTCACCGGACCCCCCC
>VXBO01000020.1:431945-450048 GCA_013400135.1 Rhinoptilus africanus | reverse complement strand
ACCGCCCGGTCCCCGCTGCCCCCGCGGGGGCCTGACCCATCGCCGCCCCGGGTCTGGGGCCAGACAGCCCCTGAGCGGGGCCCGGGGGGGCTCGGGGTCCCCCGCCCTGCCCTCAGGCCTCCCCGGTACCCTCTGGCCCTGGAGCAGCCCGCCGGGAGATGTGCCAGGGCTGATAGCCTGCCTCCTCCGCAGCTCCTGAGCATCCCGGACTCCTGGATTCCAGACCCCTGCACGCGTGGGGTGAGGAAGGGGACGCACCGCTCCTGCCCAGGGGCTGAACACGAGAGATGGATTATAACAAAGCATCACTTTGACCACAGACAGAAAGCAGCCGTCTCCGGTATCCAGCGCTGCAGCGGCTGACAGCTTGCAGCCATACCACAGAACAGCTCAGGAGGGGAAGTCATCTCTGCTTACAAATTACGGGAGCCAATTTACACAGGGCAAACACTTCCCGTTTTGCAGAGACCGGAGCGAGACCGCCGTCGTCAGCGGGTCAGGGCCCTCGCGTGCCTCGTAGCCCTCCAAACCTTTCCAGATATGCCGCGGGGGGAACACCGCAGCTCCGGGCACCCGTGGCCAGCCTCCGGCAGCACCCTGCCATGGCCAGCGGGACCAGCCGGGGAGCACATAGGTGGGTGCCGGACCCCGAGCGTGCATTTGGGATGGTCCAGAGCTCCCGCAGGACAGCCCTTCGCGCAGAGGTTTTCCCCAACTCAACTGTTTCATCCGTTTCTGGCAGCTAAGCGATCCTTAGCCTGGGTAAAAATCTGTAAGGCTTTGACAAGGAACACAGGCGTCAGTAAGAGCGAAAACATTAGAAGCAAACCTTCAGCTTTCAGTGCGTACAAGTACATGTGCCACAACATTTGTTTTCCCAAAGTTAAACGCAGATCAGCATCTCTTCTGTGACACAGCACCTTGCAGTGAGCTTTGTTGACTGCGATCTCTTTTCCTAATCCAGGCTTGTTTCGGGGGAAACTGGTGATTTTATCAAATTTCTTTACTGACCTTTGATATGGGTCTTAGCTGCTAATGAGTCTAGGAAGGAAAAAGAAACGGGAATAGAAATACACAACTATGAAGGATTAGTGAATTTAATTCAGCCAGTTCCAGCTAAATTGATAATTCCCTGAAAAACAAACCTTGCACAGAAAACACGGAACATGAAATGGTTTTGTCTTGACAGCTGGCGAGAACGACTAAATGAAAAGGTGAATGGAGTATTTCTGCCTTCTCTGAAAAACAAAAGGTGCCGTACCTTCTGAAAATGGCCCTTGTTTATTTATTAAATGGGCTGATTTGGGAGGTAGCTATTGGAAAGGCTTTGCAGGGAAAGCAGAGGTCTGTGCCCTGACACAAGCAGTAAGTGCAGATGCCCACGTTGAAACGTTTTGCAAATGTCTGGTTTTCAGAAAGCATTTATGCTTCCTGAAAGAAAAAACCCAGAGCTTTTAAAAATGTGTCAAATTAGCCCAGAAACCTGAAGAACCAAAAAAATCCATTATCAGTTTAAAAAAAACTCTAAGCCCGACTTTCCCAGTGGTCGTTACTTGGGCTTCAGGGCGATGCAACGTACAACAAAATGCTGTGAGGGGAAGGCTCTGGACGGCCTGGCTCAGTTTCTCGTAGCACTCTAATACTTTTTCCAAACCAATACCAAAAAAGGTTTGTTTCTAGGTCAAGACCTCAGTACTAAATTTCAACCAGGGGCTGACAGTCAAACTGAACACAGCTGTAAAATGGATTCGCAATAGAAGCTCGGGCATTCTTTTTCTAATTAGAAAACAGTCATTGAGCCTTGCGCGTTTAAAGGTGAAAGCTATTTTTGACATAAAAATTAGCACGTAGTTCCTCTGTCATCCTTCAGTTGCTGCTCTGGAAGCTGTGAGCAAATGATCCAAAGATAAGCAAGGAGTATAAACATGCGGAATTAAATGAATAGGTAGAAGGGGATGAAGTTTTTAAGTTTTATTCCGCTTGACAATTAGGAGAGGAAGAGATTTATTTTTACACTTACTATTTATCCTAAGAAGCAGCGGTAAAAAGCTCCACTTAAGCACTGAGACAACCTCAAAGGCATTTAAAAACTTGAAGTGCCTTTAATATCTGCCTTCTGAAAATACTGTGAAATCTATTTTTGAGATGGATAAACTAAGGCACCAATAAAGCCAGGCAGGAGTTTGCAGGAGGACCCAGCAGTGAAGCACTGTAGTTCACTCCCACACAACTCAGCTCCCGTACAGGGACCCTAAAATAAAATAAAATCAGAGTACTGGATGCTTTTAAAAACCCGAGCGTTATTTAAATCCAGATTTTCCTTCCTTCCTTCTTTGGTGGGAATCTAACCCTGGCAGCCTCCAAAATTAACCCCAGGCGGTTTTCAAAATATGGCTGAGGGTGACTGTTTCTAAAATAAAAGTGAGCGAAGAGCGAGCAGAACTTGGAGGGCTTATCCCCACCAGTAATGCCGCCGCCTAATCCCCCGGCAACCCCGGCCCCTTTATGTAACCCGGGATTGCTGCAGCTCAAACAGCTTATTGGGTTTTTGGTGTTTTTCTTTAAACCTCTCGTGGACAAATGCAAACACATTAAATACTTTTTTTTTCTTCTGCCACTCTAAAGAAAAAGTTATTGTAAGAAGGGGGAAAAAAAATCTTTTATTTGTGAACAACGGCAAATAGAATTTAACTCAGACGCTGAGGATAATAGGTGATTTTCGCTCTCATCCGTGATCTTGGCTGAACCGAAATCTCCCCGATTTACAACGCTCGGGTATAACTCTCCACTGGTAAGACATAGAAGGTTGAATCCCAAATTTCTCCTCACCCCAAACACCTTCTGGAAGTGGTGGGGTGTTCCAAATAAAGAAAAATAAGCCCGTGCCCAAGGTAAAGCGTTTATAGTTTCTTGGCGGCGTGGGCAGCGGTGCCGTAGCACTGCCTCCCCGCAGCGCCGCCGGCACAGCCGCGCTCCTGCACCCGCTCCCTGCCCGCACCAGCAGCAGTTTTCGTGCCGTCTATCCAACTGTCCTGACTCTTCCCCGGAACAAGTCTTTCCAAGGCAAAATGCAACTTTAAAACTTCCAGGCAGCGCTAAGCCATGAGCCTAACGCTGAATGCTTGCGGAAACTCAAGAAGAAAAAAATAAACCCCCTATTGAAGTCCTTGCAATTGGAGCCCTGAACGGGCTGGCTATAAACCCCCTCAACCAAGGGCAGCAATAGGCTTCCCTGGATGTTGGACCACATCCAGCTTAAAAGTTTCCATGAAATAAACTAGGCTAAGCGCATCAGCTGCATAGAAACTAACTCGGTGTAACAGGAGCATCTGTTCTTCGCATCCCACCATTTTCTTACAGTCTTAACTTCCCCGGGGCCGCGGTGACAGGAGTCGCCACGCAAATCCCTCCTCGCCGCCGCGCCGCTCCACGTCTCCCACCAGGCGGGGGCCGTATTTAATAGCCCCTTCGTTCCGTGGATGACCCAGCCATTACAAGGAAGCACGCATGCCGTATAAACTACTTGACCAGGTAGCTTTCGTTTGTCAAAAAACAGCTTAATGTATTTCATATGATGGCATTACAAAGCGAAATTAATGTCTGTATCGAGACAGCGGAGGAGCACACCTCGGAACCATTTATACACAGTACAAAGCAAATGTTTACCCAAGTACAAATGAAACAGGTTGACAATTAGCTAATGTAGCTTTGTGGACATAAACCAGGTACATTCGAGCAGAACCAACATAAAATAAAAAGGAAACAGCCCTTTTCCTAATCCCGTGCTAAGAGCACCGTGGTTAGTGGTTTGGGAAGCCTCTGTCACGTTGAAAGATTTCCTTGCCGGTGTTTAATGTGTTTATTCTACTGCTACTCTGCTGGGATAAAAATAACGTCCGCAGGGCACGCTAGCTGGACGGAGGACCCGCTGTCAATACGACAGGAACTGACAACATACAATTAGGTCTCACACCTGTTTATTGTAGGTAATTCATAGATAACCACTTCTAGTACACATTTTCGTATCGGCTTTTAACGCTTTGGGGTTTTTTAAGCTCAGGGACACCCAAACTTCACCTAAGGGCCATCTCTGCAATTCATCCAGATCCAGCATGCTACACCTACAGCGGGAAACTGGAGGGAGCCGGTGGCATCGCCACGGGTGGCAGAGATGGCTTGGAAACTACGCGTCCCGCATGCGGGGCTGCTCTAGGCTGGGGGTGACGGGGAGGGGGGTCTGGGGGGCACTGGCCTCACATGCCTCCTTTCGGCCGGCTCAGCCCAAGTCATGCAGCTGCCTGCGCCCAACGCTCTACACAGTGCAAAAACGAAGACCTCTACACATCTGGAGCAAGAACAGTGGTAACAAAGTCATAGCTACATATTCTTCTCTACATTTTTGTTTATTGAGACAAACTAATTAAAAGGCACAAACATAGGGCATATGTTTACATGGACATTATAACAAACATATACATTAAAAGTGTAGGAATGTGTTTCCTTTCTGCTAAACAGAAAGTTCCTAAGCTTTTATATATACAAAAGTTGTACAATTTGATGTCCTAAAGTACAAAAGATCATTTATAAAATTATTTTACACTAAGCTCTATTTTTATTATTTTTTTTGTTTGTTTTTGTTTTACTATGTAGTCCAAGCCCCTAGAACAGTTTCACGTAATGATACCGATACCTGTCACCTGAGCCAGCAGCCTGGCAATCACTGCTCGCACTGACACGGCAGGGTAGGAACGGAAGCAGTCCATTTCCACTAGTCGGTCCTGCTAGCACTCTGTGAAAATGCGCACACGCTAATCTCCATAGCTTTCAACTTCATTAAGATAAAAACATCTCAACTGTAAGTTTATTTTTTTTTTATTATTTTTTTGTTTTTAATGTAGAGTCTTGGGTTTAGGGTGGTTTGTTTTTTTTTTTTTTTAAACAAAGTTTTAAAAACGTGAATATGTGACATGATAGTCTAAAAAGTATATCTGTTTCCCTAGATTTTGCTTTCTACTTTATGTACAGATAAACAGGTTAAGAAATAAAAAGCACATGTAGCTTAAACATGTGTGACCATTTGTGGAGAAGTTCTGGGCTGGCCGGTTGGAACCACCACTCCAGAACTCCCACAAATCGATAGAAATGTGTTAACACAATAGAAGAATAACGTAAAAATGATGATGTTTGCAAATATTTACAAAGTTGAACAGATTTGCACAACACTTGATTAAGAAATAGGGGAGAAATTAAAAGACGCTCTCTGCTTGTCCTGGAGGGGCATCCTACCTAGTTAGTGGTTAGAATAAAAACTGTATACAATTTAATATAAGACAAAACTTCTAGTGAACAACTAACACGTCTGTCCCCTGCTGTAACACCAGCAGGCTCTGACTGGGAGGCAGAGGGCATAAAAATCATACCCAGTGCCTCCAGAATCTTCCAGCTTAAAGCAATATTTCTTAAGTTTCAAAGCACTCCTTTTGCTCCTAGATAAGAGTCCCATAGGGGTCTGACTGTTCAGAGACCATGTTTACATACATTGCGACTCCTCTTCTGTCAGCCATGGCTGTTTCTCACCAAACAATAACAGTTTTTTTTTAAAAAAATGTTGACTACAATGCTATATTCCCTTAGGGTAATATGTTGGGTAATATTTACATCTCCAAATATCAGGTCACAATCCCTATTATATGTTGAAGTTAGAATGATAATTTATCATATGCTTTGCATATCAGAGCTGGTATCACCTTTCCCATAGGGAATGCTGCCTGAAATTATCATATTCCCAAAGGTAAAATGCATATTTTCTCCAAAATGCATTTTTTTTTTAATGACAACATTGTAATGCATTTACTCATTAAAAAAAAAACAAAACATCAACACAGACAAAGATTCTACACTAGCTCAGAAACAGTGGACTTAACGACTGGCAAGTTAAAATTAGCCATCCACCCTGTTAAAGATACAGAGGGGTCTTTGCTAGTGTTTAGATTAAAATAATTTTCTAAGTTATAATTTGGGGGATAAAACATAAAACTTTTTTAATAACTTTTTTTTTTTTTAAAACTCTGACAAATAAGTATCTGCTCTAAGTCAGCATCAGTCAGCTACAAGGTAAAACTTACTTTAAATGAAGTGCTCCAGTGAAACTCAAGTTTGAACCATATGAGCCAAATCAACAGGGGAAGATGCTACTACGGTCTCTGATGGTGCATGTTGCCCCAGTGTCTTAGTCTGAATTTATTATTAACTAAACCAAAACCAAAAAAAAAAAAAAACCCAACAAAAAAAACCCCAACCAAACAAAACCCAGAAAAGAATTGCTGGTAAGGATTCCATTTTAATCCTTTTTAATACTGTTTAGAAATTCTTTACCAGGGAGGAGATGTGGGCAAGGCCTGGGGCAGGAAAGGCATGCTCTCTACCGGTCTCATGGCTATATTTAAGGGACCAGCTAACGTCATCGGGGTGGGGAGGTTCATGGGGGATGTTATAGTGACTGGATGCGCTATATTCACTGGAGCGGTTACTGGGGTAGGTAAATTGACTGGTGTGGTGAGCGTTAATGGAGATGTCATGGATAATGGACTTGTTATAGTTACAGGATGCCCTAGGTTCATCGGACTGGATATATTAACTGCACTTGATACATTTACTGGACTTCTCATGCTCATTGCAGCTGCCACTGTGACTGGGTTTGTGATAGTCCCAGAAGCCACAGAGGACGTTATATTGAATGGAGTAGTAAGAGTCACAGGCGTAGTAGCAGCAGTGGAGGTTTGGCACAAGTTAGCAGCTTCTAAAAATGAGACATAAAAAGACAAAAAGTTTTTAACACATAAAAAACCATGGACAAGATTTAAAAAAACAAAAACATAACCAAAAACAAAAACCAAACAAGAACAGGTACAAATTCTGGAATAATTTTCTTTAGGAATTATTAGTAAGTTAAAACTGTTAACATTCTATAGCCTATAAGAAATACAAACTCTCATGCAGTTCAATTCAATATTTTTTTTTCCTGAGAAGTCAAGCGAGGTTGTCTTACAAAGAGGGTTTCCATGTTCATAAAAACAGTATCGTACAATCAAAAAAATCCTCCCAAGAGGAACATTATAAATAGAGGAGAGAGTGTACATACCGAATGGTACGTACTCTATAGCCTTCTCAAAGGTGAACTGACATTCTGTGAAGGTTTTAAAAAGTCATTATTAGGGACTGATAAGCAAAGCTCGTTTCAATATTTACCTGCTTATTTCAGTCTTAATTATAGCTACTAAATTGTTCCACTGATCACCGTACTTCTACTTAGCAATTTTCAAGGCTACCCACTCAGTACATCTATCAACCCCCATCATCTCCTCAGCTTTCACAGAAGCTACAGCTCCACACCAAGTTGGTTTGGGGGTTTGGGGTTGCTTTGGGGATTGTTTTGCTGCGTTTGCAGTAAGCAGGAATGAAGTGCCGAGGAAAGCAGAGGCAGGAGGGCCCGGGGGGAGCGGGAGGCTGGCTGGGCATCCATCAGCACCACCTGCCGGCTGCCCGCACCAGAGGG
Source organism: Rhinoptilus africanus (assembly GCA_013400135.1). NCBI lineage: Eukaryota > Metazoa > Chordata > Aves > Charadriiformes > Glareolidae > Rhinoptilus > Rhinoptilus africanus. The sequence continues at coordinate 442,493 of VXBO01000020.1, read as the reverse complement.
CCCCGAAAACAACAGGCGGGTAAGGGGAAGAGATGGATGAGTGGTAGAGAAACCGACAAAAAAAAAAAAAACCCAAAACATTCTACATCAATGTCACGGCACTTCTAAGTCGTGTCTTATTCCACATTTGTAGGGTAGGACACCAAGCTCAGTCTACACCCACGTTTCAGGAGGTAAGCCCGGAGCAAAGAGTCCACTCTTGCCACTGGGGCAATACAAATGTATCAAGACAGAGTTAACTTTGAAAGCAACATTAGCCCCATTCAAGGGTTACTGTTGGTTCTTCAAAGTCCATATCTAGGAGGGGTGGAAAGGAAGGGAAAGAGTAAAAAAAAACACAACAAAACAAAAATTGTGAAAATAAATAGTAGCAGACTAAAAAAATTCCACCTAGTGTTGTAAAGCCAACGCAACAGGTGTCGCTAGCAGAGGAAAAGCAGCATGGAAAGAGCAGCACGCAGGCATGGCACTGACTGGTCTAGCTGCACCTTCCAGCACAGTAATACGCAGAGACACATCCCACCCCGTGCCCCTTCCCCAATTAAATTAAACTAATATCATCAATCTGACAAGGCTCCTCCCCACCCACCTCCCTCACCCACCATTCCGTCCAAACCCGCTGTTTCTGTTAAAGCACACTCAATAATTTCAATAAGAAAGGGAGGGGAAAGGGAACAAGACACACGGAGGAACAAGCAGGAGAAAAAATCTCAGAGATTTTCTAAATCTGACACCTGTTTGCTTTATCAATTTAGTGGCCTGATCATATTTAATGTGTCTGTTATCATTACACTTTAACATGAATAAACTGGTTCTACACTGTCTGATCACAGAATTCAATTCAATGGGAATAACAATCGAGGCGAAAGGAGCTAGCAGCCTAATACATAAACAAGACCTAGAAAAGAAAAAAAGAGTGAAGAAACTGAAAGGAAGTCTAGGAGGAAAGAAAAAAAAAAAGAAAGGTGAGTCCAAAACATTTATTACCAAAAGCAGTTAGTGAAAAACAGTAAGTGGTCACTAAGAATTTCTTATAAAACAGGTAATCCAGGAGAGCCACACGACAGGCATTACATCAAACTGTTGTGAAAAGAATAAGCTAGCAGTAATGGGAGACTTTAAAATACTACACTCCTAGCGACATTAAAGTGATGCAATCTATTCCTTCCAAAACTGACACACTGACCAACAAGAGGAAGCTATTCAACTTCAATTACAGCAGCGCGGGGGCCACGTAAGCTGTGAGCTAGCAATAATGGAAAACACAATCACTTATTAGTTAATTTTGTAATGAAAAAAAAAAGCCACACCAGAGATAGAAAAGTAAGTTCTAGGAGTTCCAGAAAACTGCAAAAACAGTTACATGGTGATAAAGCAAATGGAATAAATTGGGAGAGAAAAGATGAAAGGGACGCAGAAAGCACTCATGCAAACTGACGATGATGCAACAGAGGGTGGGGGGGGTGTGTGTATATACATACGTATATACATGCACACAAGTTAACAACCGGTAAATATGCATAAACACAGCTAAAAGCCACATGCAAGTCAAAAAACACGCTCTTGCCTTGGAGCAGACACAAACATCCCTTTATAATTGATGACTGCTACGTACACATCCAAGCACAGAGACCAAAGGGAAGTAAGTAATAAGGAGCTCATTTACAACAGCATAATTTTGGTCACGTTACCCTCCTGCTAGTTTTCAGCCATGGCTTCTAACATCAAGAATGCAATTTTCATCCTTTCCTGACATCTTAAACTCCCTATATAACTATAAACTCCAGCATCTTATAAAACCAAGACCATAAATACTGTTTTGTTTTACCTTTCTTCCGCGCTTTGACGGCCTCTTCCCATAATCTCAGGGTCTCTACCTGCTTTCCAGGCCAACTTGTGACATGTTGCTGCTGCTGCTGCTGCTGCTGTTGTTGTTGCTGCTGTTGTTGTTGTTGCTGCTGCTGCTGTTGTTGTTGCTGCTGTTGCTGCTGCTGCTGTTGCTGCTTCTGATTGCTGGTCTCTTCACTCATGCATGCTATGCCAATCAAGTAAGAACACAAATTCACCTTGAAAAGTTACTCCGTTTTTCTGCTGAGATGACAAAGGCTTCTTCCATAAAGAGTGTGTGGAATCTCACAGGATTCCAAGAGCAAAAATCACAGAAGTGTTTAAAACCATATAACTAATTCTGCGCTTTATAAAACTACTTTGCCAAGATCTAAAAACCAAAATATAAGTCAGGAACATCTGCTTTCACTGCCAAAAATGAACTTCCTTTCTGGTTATTTTGTTTGTGTTTTAGGAAGAATGAAACCAAAGACGACAGTGAGTGTCTAGAAGTCAAGCTGGTTAGCCGATTCCACTTTTTCTAAACCTCAGCTCCAGTTAAAAAAAAAAAAGAAAAGCCTTTTTACTTTCTTTTGCAAGTATGACTTAAAATTTTACATCGCAGAAGAGCATGTTACTACTCTGGCCACATTACAGCTCATCATTTCCACCTCTAACAACTGCCGTAAATGCCTCACGTGAACTGGCTTAGCACCACCGAGCTGGCTTGGGAAGCCAGAGCTGTAACCCTATACCTTGAAAAATACTTCACATCCAAAATTCCCATTAAGCTCAACAATCAGGCATTTTAAACATGCCCGGCACCTTCAAATTATCCAGAAATAAGAGCAAAGATACTGTAAATTAATACTGTTTAAAAGGCTTTAAGGACAAAGTTTCCAAAGAGATTCCTCTGAAAACCGGTCGTATATCAGTAAGCATGTGGGTTAACTTAGTTACAAGTATTTTAATAGGGATGATTTGAAAGTCAAGTCTTTATTTGCTTACGAGGCACTCCCAGGTTCAGGCTTCAGCACTTCCACAGAGTTTTAAGACAGAAGGAACTATTACAAACATCTCACTTGAACTCCTGTACAACACCGATCAAATGCTATTAATGAGCAAAAAACATATTGGTGCCGGATTTAAATGCTTTTCTTGTCAGCTCCTGCGAGAGGGAGGAATCACTGAGCCCCAGGGCCAAAGCTCAGAGAAATCTTTCTCCTAATTTTGATGAGCTTTAGATGAGGCCTCAAACCTGAAATCTGGCAGGCCTCCACAGTTCTTAAATATTCTAAAATCTCCAAAATTATCCGCTGGACTTTTCAGCCTGTATAGTTCAGGAAGTAGCACTGAACTTAGAAGCTAAGAAAACTTGGGAACTCTTTTCTTCAAGAGGTTGGTTATTCTCACAAACTGCAGGACGTTCCTAAGGGATATGAGCACAGTCTAGCAGCAAACCAACTCCACACATGCCAATTCTTGAGCTGAAGAAGATCCTCTTATCAAATATCTATTTTTAATAGGTGTGAGTACCCCAACTAATGGGTACGGTTTTGCATTCTAACGTAATCAAAGGCAATTCCCTTTGCAAACACATTGTTATTAGAAATGTTTTCAAAACGTTCACCTACTTTTATTGATGCCTTGTTTACAGGTATTACAGTTGATACTTTGGCTCTGCCCGTGTGTCTTTAAGTGGCTGGTGATATATGCTGCACTCAGAAGTTTACCACAGATATTACACGATACCTTTCCTTCATGGCGCACCATGTGTGTCCGCAGTCTGTCTTTGGTGGCAAAGGCAGCAGTGCACGTCTATATGAAGAACAACAGTTACACTTGAAGTGCAGACAGCATCGTTACCGTACGAATTACATGCCCACCCTAAGCCTATTTTACATCATGGGTGCAAACAGTATCCTAAGCATATTGACAAGACGAAGTTTTACCTGTATTTACAGAGAAACCAAATCAAACTACTAAACAAAGACTGAAAATGGAAGCTGGCTTCTGAGACAATCAGGGCAAAAAAATCACACTCTATACTACTTGAACTTCCTTAGAGTAGCAGGTTGCCTTCCCTACCAAAGCAAGAGGTAGCTTACAAAAAACCCCTAGAACAGGCAAAGTTGTTTTCTGATACAATGTTACTGTACAAATAAGAACTTGATCTCTCAAATTGCTCAATTACTTCTGTTCCCATCCAAATCAGAACAAGGAAACAAAACCTTTTTCTAACGCTATTCTTTCTACGCAAGACTCTTATTTAATATGATGAGTCACTAAAACACAGGTTAGAACAAGCATGGATATTCCAAGCAAAACAGTTAATTGTTCAAGGGCAGTCGAGTTACTTCTCTTCTACTCAGCCACCAACTTTTGACAGCTTGCTTCCAGTTTCCAGCAAAATAACGGATCCAGAATCAACTATTCCAACCCATTTAAAATGGATATACTGAGAAACACATTGCACACATTACTACAGTAAGCAGCACTGAGCTGAGGACACTGTTACAATCCTACTACTAAGTTAAGCGTATGGTAAAACAGCGCACCTATGGTGTTCTCCAAGAAAGCAAAAAGCCCCTGATCTTCCGAAAGAAGTGGCCACAGCATCCTTTTAAACTGCCTCTGCACTTACATCAGAACTACAGTGCTGCTGGTATGTAAGGAGGAGGCGACTTTATTCCTAAACTTGCTTTTCAAAGAACAGTCCAGGAGCAAATACGGTTCTGGAATGATTATTCACCTGAGATTCTAACGATACTGTAACACATTGTTCTTAATAAATCATTTTAGCCCTTACTTGGCATTTGAAGGGTCTCTCTGTTGAGTGAACATGTTTAACGTGACAGCTTAAATGATCAGGCCTGCAAAAAAAGAGAGGAACAGAAAAGAAAAAGCATACTGTTACAACTACATAGTAACGACGCGGTGGCTAGCGGTGCTGAGCACTGCCCTCATGACCCCTTGCAGCCCACATCCCTCTGCACGGCAAGAACAAATCCATTCCCCTTGCCCACGCGGTGGCTTTCAGCGAGAGTAACACATAGTTACGCTGAGACCCAACCTGCGGTTCAAAAATTAACCGTGTTCTTACACATCTGAAAATGGTACAGTTGGTCGTACCGTGTGTAAAGGTGACAGATCAACAGCTCTAAAGGTTGAAGTTTTCTCTGTTGCAAGCACAGATACAAAGACAGGCAGCAGCAATGCAAGCTCCCCCGCAATGCTCTGTCAGTACGCCCCAACCGTGCTCCGAGACACGGAGACGCTTCCCCGCTGCGCCCCATTCGGTCATCGACCTTTGCAAAGGGGCTCCCTGGTCACCACCAGTGACACAGACACGTGTCCTATAGGACCTGGATGAGGTCATGAAATCATTTCAAAACATTCTCATAAAAGCGCGACCACTTTTGGCCAATCTCGCTCAGATCGAGACCCACGCCCTAGAGGTAAACAAGGCTCTTTATCCCCTCACCAATCTTCTAAGATGTCTGGTTCTCCTAGCCCCTCGCTATGATAGCTTAACCCTTCTTGGTTATGAAAAGCCAATACTTGAGCTCGCCTGGGATTTTCTACATGGTACCTCGAGAAGCCTTTTCCACAAACACCACAGGTGTATGGTTTTGTGATGCCACCTTCGTGAGACCTCACGTGGTAGGTCATGCGATCCTTTCTCTTGAAGCGCTGATTGCAAATTGGACATTCAAAGGGCTTTTCATCTGAGTGGGACAGCTTGTGCCGGTTGAGGTGGTACACATCCCTGAAGGCCTTTCCGCACATCTCACAAGCGTGGTTCTTCTTGACGGGCTTGCTGGGCTTCTTCACCGTCTGAGTCACTGCCATAGCCGTTGCGCCGGCACTACTGCTGGGGTTGGTGGCAGAGGAAGACGTAGTGACTGTGGACAGGATGCCCGCAATAGTCGAAACCAATGAACTTCGGCTGTTGTCACCAGCGATGGTCGAGATAAGGGGCACCATTGTGGTGGGAGTTTTCTTTGGCCGTGACACTAACTTTATCCCTGTGTGGCAGGACTCGTGACGCCTCAAATGGTAGCTGTCCCTGAAAGCTTTGCTGCAGTAAGTGCACACAAAGGAGGTTTTAGGTTTTTCCTTTTTAATCCCAACAATAGCATCCTTTAACGTTTCTGGTGCAGGCTGAGGTTTCTGCGTTATTGGTAAGGGCAGAATCGGCTTCTGATCGGGTGGCTCAACAGCAGAGCTCAGGAGAGGCAACAAACTGTTCTGTGCTGCCTGCTGTTGGTGATGTGAGGCTTCGTGTGCCTAAAACCAAACATTCACACTTAAGTTCTATTGATGGGTGCTCGCTCTGACACGGTGAGAACATTTACAAACTACAGGAAAGCACATTCTAGACCAAAAAGCCATTGAAGCAACAACTGGAAAACGTTACATAATTTGGGTTTTGGACAGGATAAACCGCTCGCGCTTTAAATGCACTGGCTGTGCACATTCTGTGGTAAGTGTAGGAAGGCACGCATCACAACAATCAAATAATTATTAAGTTTCCGGAGGGCAACATTTCTTATGGAAAACAACTAGGTGCTTGTCAGATCTTTTACTAACACAGCATTTGATCTTTACATAACAGATAACTTGTTTTGCTAACGATCGTATCAGATGCCACCTTGGGACTATCTTTGGAGCGTATGAATGTACTGATGGGAGTTGCAAAATAACGCCCCACCTTTAAGCCGAGCTCAGTGCACGTTGAGAACCAAAGTGCTGCCAGAGAGAGCCAGGATGCGATAAGGCTTCTTATTTAAACAACGTGCTCATACCAGTGTGTTAGCACTGAAACCAAAGCAACCTGAATCGAGAGCTGTCTAAAGCCACATTTCTATATTTAGCAGGTTCCCGCTGCATTTATACGCTGACCACTGCACTCTGCGTCTGGAAACTAATAAGAATAGCGGTATGTTCTTTTTCTCTTCAGCAGCAGCTACTCTGTGATAGGAAGAGAAGCTAATCGATAAGCACTGGTAGACATCTAGACATGCTGGAGAACACAGCTTGGGGGGGCGTCTGAAAAAAAAAAAAAAAAGACTTAAAAGCTGTTTTAAAACAGCCCGTCCCAACGGAACTGAGCTACAGAATCAGCAGGAGAAGCTGAAGGGAAGAGACGGGGGACACCCCCCCCCAGGAGCGTGCTGAGCTGCTATGGGCTGCCCTACAGCCGGCTTGCGTTGGACGTTGTTTATTCTAAGGCCGAAAACACTGTTATTAAAACTCACCCAGTCAGACTGGGACAAAACCCTAGCAGATACAATTTTAAAGTGGTTTGGAAACCACACAGAGCAATTCAGCCTAATGGAGCATTAAAATAAATCACTCTAGCACCTTAAGCCAGTTTAAGCGCATCTGTATTCAAGATGTGCCTCAGTCTCATCAGGCCAGTTTTAAATCAGTCTCGTTAATAACGCAGAGTGCCAGGTCTGAAGCAGAGTTTGGGGAAACTTGCATTCCCACTAGATCAGTACTGCAGCGTTCCAGCACTTCTTCCCTATGGTTTCCTTCGCTAAATATCACAACTCCAGGCTGTGAGAGCCGAATAAGACACTGTACTGGCCTGCAACCCCCAACTTGTCTAATTTTACTTTGGCCGAGGATGGACAACTTTATAAAACGCATTCCTCCTACGTGAATCTGTCTCACCTCATCCTCTGGAGAAGTCGGTATTTCTAAGAAGCTCAAGTTGGGACTTTCTCTTAGTTGCATCCCAGCTCCGGACACTGCCTGCCTGATGGCAGCAGCCACCGCAGCCACCTCGGTGCGAGTGTCCCGCGGCTGCAGAGGGGCTCCTGACACCGCGCAAGCCCTGCATCACTTCAACCACTCATTTTCCAGAAGCACGACGCCGGTGATCTTTGGATAAAGCCACTGGTGGATACAAACTAACCCACGTGGGTATGAATACCTGCTCCCTAACAATCCAAGCCTATCTGTCAGGAAAACAGTTCACGGGAGAAAGCCCGGATTGGGGATAATAACAGGAGACAAAACCTGTGGGAATTGTTAGGAGCCAGGCCAGCCTGTCCGGTTTTATCTGGATTTTACATCCCATCCACGGCAAAGCTCGGGATGCAACAGGTAAAGGGAGCATCACCGCCCCGCGCCGGCCACCACAGCCGCCTCAACCAACAGCCCAAGGGGCCGGTTTGCAGAAGCGATGGCTGAAGAGGCGGAGGCAGAACCCTCCTGGAGGCTGCGCGGCTAAATCAGGGCACGGCCCCAGCTCCAGCTTTTCCATGAAACTTCTGCCTGACTTCAGTGACAATCGTGGCTTTTTCAACCATTTGTTTTCCGTGTTTTTAAGAAGCGATTGACACATCTACATTGCATAAAAAGAACAGAGTCTGTACAATACATATTGAAAGTACAATATTAAGCAAGTTGTGCGCTTAAATACAATTTTAATTAAAAAAAATTCTGAAATGTTTTACAGCCAACTTTAAATAAGCATAAAACAACGTTGTTAAACTGCATCAGAAGACACTTAAGAGCACCTAAGGATAGCTTCCAGAGATACAGTTTCAAAGGCAGAGCTAGCAGATCGGATAATAGAGAGCCCAAATCCTTTGGACAAGGTTCAAACTTAGGCAGTTCATGGATATTTTTAAGCCTTAAAGAATCGTCAGCACTTCAAGGTAATGATGCACTTATTCCTACAGAACCAAGAGAGACGGTGGAGATAAAACAATGTATATTCATAAGGCTACAGGCTACGAAGCCGCTGCTTATATAAGTCTGCTTATCTTGGTTCCCAGATAGCCGGTGTTATTAGCAGCGCTGCCTTTCTAACAACCCCTCTGCAACAAGCGGTATTCCTCAGTTTCCAAGGGCTGCCTGCATCAAAGCCTTTTAAAAAAGGATCAGGCAGTATTTTTTTTTAACTCGCTGTTGGAGAAGGGAAGGCAGCACCTGCTGCACGCCTCTCGCGAGTCATTTTTATTCAGGCACAGACCATGGTTTTACTTGACCTGGCATTAATGTCAAGTCAACATTTTTGCAATATTTTGATTGCCTGGGACAGGCTGCCGTGCAAAATACCCTTGTTCCAGCACTAATTTTTTCTCTCCTGGGGGGCAGTAAACAAAAAAACCCTGTAATTCGTGACCTGGAGTGGTAGGATGTGGCATTGTGAACTTCCAATGCCAGAGGCTAAAATATTTTTGCGCTCCAGCCTTAATGTGAGAGCAACAAATTAGCATGAGTCATATCTTGAACACTCTGTTTGATGGATGATTCCTCCTCACATTAACAGATACAACTTTCACTTTCCAAGCAGATACTAAAAGTGGTTTTCAAAATATGCATTTCAGGGACTAGTGATATCCAAACAAGAACTGCTTATTCAGTCTCACGATTGTTTCTTTAAAAAGATACAATTCATCCAAATGCCACCTAAACACAATCAAAAAACTTTATTTGGAACGAGCAATTTACAGTCGCATATCCCATTGCTAGCGAGACTAAATTAAGCCACCGCAACCTCCTCTAAAGACGTTTCGCTAAAAATTACAACTTTACACACTGTGTGTTAAGCTGTCTCTTAGAAATCTTGTCACAGCTGAAACACACACTTGGTCAAACTCCCCCCACGAAGAACGAGCACGTATATTCATTGCTTGCATTTGTTATTTAACTGATACCGGAGCAGGGAGCCAGGAGGGGCTTTTAAATCTACTTTTTATTACTAGTTTTAACTAATCGGGTGGATTTTGGCTGACGTGCTGTTGATGAGAATGGGAAGGAGGAAAAAAAATCAAGTCACATCAGAAGTATCTCAACAGTGCTTTCTGGTGGGTGCATTAGGATGCTCGCACCCCAATCCTTGGTTTTAACGAAATGACTCAAGAAACAATATTCAGCATTTATTATGAGGTCTTAAAGCTTTATTATTTGGGGTAGAAAAAAAAAAAATCTGAGGAAAATTTCCACGTCACAGCTTTATGAAGATGCTTCCAAGTCGCACATAGCTAAGTACGTTAGGAAAGTGAACTGCTGACTCCTTAATTAAAAGCAGCAAAGCCTACTCCTAAATCAAAGTGTGACATCGCTATTTCAAAATACAGTACTCTTCAAAAAAATACAGATGAGCAGCAAGAAGCTGGACACGCACTTGAAAGTACTACTTGGCGTTTGTTACGGAGGTTGCTGCAATACCACCCTGCCAGCCTACGAATAATTTCCCCTCAAAAACTCTCATCTATGAGCCTGGGAGGCAGGAAAGCGATAAAACAGCCCCAACTCGGAGGGAGATGGCCCTAAACTAAGGAGATTAACTTCTTAGCGTGAAGTTTCCTATGTGCGAATCACAACTGCCCACTAGAGTGAGAAATAATTCACAAGACCTCAGCCAAACTCGATGGCATCACCCGCCTTCATCACGAAAAGGCGGAAAACCCAGCGCCCAGCTCCCGGTACCGGCACCCCGGAACATTCCCGGCGCGTTTTCGGAGGCAGAGCACCCGGGCGAGGGACTGACTCATCCCTCAGGACTCGCAAGGGAATAATTTTTCCTCTCTAAAGGAATGGGGCTTGCTCTTGGCGGATTTATTCATTCAACTCAGGTTTTTGAACTCGTGTCACGGGTTGGGTTTGAGTTTAATTCCGAGGAGGACAGTGAGTAAGCGAGTGACGGCCGCCGGGAACGTGCAAAGAGGATTATTTTACCTTGAGAAAGGTGATGTG
>VXBO01000020.1:401722-418258 GCA_013400135.1 Rhinoptilus africanus | reverse complement strand
AAAAAAAAAAAAGAATTTTAAAGAAAAGAGCAATTGTAGTCTGCGGTAACTAGAACATGTCTGAAGTGACACGTAGGTGCACGTACTCAATTAGCCTGTCTCTCAGTATAAGGTCAATACTGCCAAGTTCATCTGTGACAATAGCACTTGGAGTCATACCATTGCCTCCATTATTGATCTGATCCTCCTCAATCCTCCTTTTGACAATCCTAAAATGATTGACATGTGCTCCACAATCCTTTAATCCAAAGCATTCTTAATCCATCTCTTCAGATATGTCTACAGAAAGACACACGAAAAGGCAAGATAAAATATAAGATCCCCCAGAAGAGACAAGTTAGCCACAAACATCCCAACATCCCCAGCTCGTATAAACCATAGCTGAACACTGAGACATTTACACAGCAATACCACAGTTGGAAGAATGTTGGTATTTAACTAGAACTAAATCCAAACGATCCTGACTGACATCAATTAAAATACAATTTACCAAAGACATGAGGGGAATGTTGATGTTAAGGAGCAAATACTCACTAGGGATTTTACACAAGAATGCAATTCAACACTTCAGCCAATTTGAATAAAACAGTTTGAATTAAAAAAAAAAAAATAATGAAAGACTGTACTAAGTAAAAGGAAAACTGTGTACAACATGGGGTTCTACAAAAAAGATCAGAGCTAGTGATCATTTATGTACGAGATCGGGATCTGCTGTGGCGGGGAGAGTAGCGTGGAGATCCTCTGCTTCTTCTTGGGGAATAACTGCGGCTTCTGCTGTTGCTTCGACTACGGCTTCTGCTACGACTACGGCTGCGTGACCGAGATCTTCCATAGCTTGGGCTTCTTGGGCCATCAACTTTAACACGGATGTAGGCAGTTTCTCCCTATTGAATAGACAGAACTTTCGATTGAAAAGTCTAGGCTTTAGGGCCAATTTTTTAGGCATGCTGACAGACTGAAGATATCGTTTAATACACCACGGAAATAGACATCAAAGCTTTAAAGTCTATCTCCTGACAAACTGACCACAGGCTTATTTAGCTGCTTTGTATATAAACAACGAACAACCACATGTTCCTTACCTTCAAATCCTACTGTTAAGCCCCTTGTATCCAATTCTGGCCAAAGAAAGTAAGTATGAAACCTACCTCATGAGATCTAAATTTAGTGTTATCCAGTTTTCGCACAGCGTAGGTCATATCTTCCTTCCGTACAAACTCCACGACACCAGTGCCATCTCGGAAAACATCAGCATAACATACATCACCTGCTTCACGCATGTGATCCTTTAAATCCTGCCAACTTCCACTTGGAGGCAGCCCTATATAAAAAAGCAAGACGTTAAAAACGGATTATATTCTCATCTTCTGCAGTTACAGCATCAACTTGCAGCAAACAAAAGGGACTATTTAGCAAGCAGAAAGGCTGCCTCGAGGAGCTACTCGCATTCTGTGGACAACATTCCACCCAGGGTACGCGAGGCGATGCTTTTTAAGGAGCAATCCGGAGCTGCAACCCCCCTGGCCGGGAAGGTTGGCAGGAGGACCCCGGGGGTGCGCTTGGTCCGAGAGAGAGAGGAACGACTTACCCGAGACGATCACTCTGTACTCCGAGCGCCGGGACGGCGGGCCGTACCTGCCCCGGGGGGCTCCGCCTCCTCCGCCGCCGCCGCCACCTCTGCCGGTGCCCCGGCCGCTCCGAGGGAACTCCACGCGGAGGCGATACCCATCGTAGTCGTAGCCGTCCCGCCCGTAGACGGCGTCCTCCGCGTCCCTGCGGGACGGGACGGGGCGGTGAGCGCGGCCGCCCTNCCGGAGCGCGGAGAGCGGGCGGGCGGGCGGGCGCGGGGCCGGGCCGGGCAGAGGGGAGCGCACACGCCGCCTCCCCCAACAACCGCTTCAAAATGGCGACGGCGGCTCCCCTCGCGGTCCTACTGCGCGCAGCGATTTCACCCCGGGACGCAGCACCGCCCGCGCTGGCACGGAACCAAGCGGAGCCCGCGTCTTCCGCCGCGCCCTCACTCCTCCGCCCTGCGCATGCGCCGCGCAGGAGAAAAGTAGTCCCTCCTTTGTCGCGCCTCAGGTAGCTCCACCGGAGAAGCCGAGCCCGTTCTGGCAGCGCCGCCACCGAGCGCGGGGGCGCGCCGAGCCCCGTTATCCCTCGCAAAGCCGCCGCTGACTCGCCGCGAGTGAAGAACGCAACCCCCGTCCGCGGTCGGTGCGGCGGAGGGCCGTATGGCGTCACATCCGGTGCGGCGCCCGCGCCAAGAAGGCCCGGCCGGAGCAGGGGCGGGTGTATCCCACAGTGCACCGCGGCGGCGGTTGGCGCCAAGGCGGGGGGCGTGTCCCACAATGCACCGCGGCGGGAGCGGCGCCGTGCGCGGCGGCGGCGGGAGAGCGTCGGTGTCCGCCCCGGGCGGGAGGGCCGGGGCCGCAGGTCACGGCTTCGCCACGTTGTGGCCTGGGGGAAAGGGGCTCTGCCCGCTCCCCGGGAGGGCCGAGGGCAGGGTGGAGGCGGGCTGAGACCGGCTCGCCCGCGCTGAGGGAAAATGGCTGCCCTGAGGGCACAGGGAGCTGAATCCGGGCCTGTGTCCAGTGCTCAGCCATGCGAGCATCCTGCTTACATGTGCCCTTCAGCAGCGCATTACAGTTGAGTTTTAGGGCCGTTGGGATCTCTTCTGTTTGGTTTTTTTTTTTTTTTTCTTCTTATACTGTGTGCTTACATTTTTGAACACTATCATGGTTCTGAACACTCGGGCTGTTATCAGGAGTCTTATCTCGTGGCCTGCTCTGGAAGGACGCTCGGATCTCTGAAGGCTGAGCACGTTGACTTTGGGCAGACCAAACCTTAAGAATGTATTGGACTTTGTGTCTACATAAATTAGTAAAAGTGGAGGAACGAAAAAGCATTTGAGACTGAGGCAAAGTCACATCCTAAGAGGACACGTTTCTGAAAATGCTGTGTCCTGAGGGCTCTGTGCTCCTGCAGATTTCCATGTTATGCGATGCGTCTTCCGAGGTTCAATGTAGTTACACAAGAAATGCGTACGAAAGAGGGCAGAAACAGATTCCCTAGGGAAGAAGCATGAAAATAATGTACAACTATGTTATGATTACAAGGTTATAATCTAAATAAAGTCACTTTAAAACACTGGTGTAGTAGTCTAGTTTGTCACATAGCCCTCAAAGGTGCGTTAAGGCAGTAAATGTGACTTTGCACCGACAAACTGTTCCCCTGTGCCCCAAACTGCTGGTCGCCCGGAGACAGTGCGGCTCCTTCCGCTGCTCCCGCTGTGGATTCAGGGCGCAAATCGCTTCTGAAGTGAGAATATTCAGTGTGGTCTATGAGACACAGCAGATGTGGGAGGGATGTTTCCAAAGGTGTTTGAAATGCTGCACTTCAGCAATCTGGATGTCTCTCATTTATCCCTTGGTACCTTCTGAATCGGCACAAGCGAGCCCCCGTGGTGCCAGAAAGGTCGAGTCCCTGTAGCCACCGCGACGGGGTTAAAGTAGCATCTGAGTGTGCAGAAAAACCCTTTAGGCTCCTAAGTTAATTAAGGGATTTTAAAATATGTGTCATGCCTCTTCGGTGGAGCCTGTCATGCATACCTCATTTTTCATCTGTTAATTAAAAATGCATATTCCGCTAGAAAAACAGCAATCCTGATGACTTACAGTTAGAAAAATATTTTCAGCATAACGTCATCGCACGCTTGACTGTTATAAATGCCTTTCATTTTTCTCTCGCCTAGGTTTAAGTACAGTGATGTGCTCTGCTCTGGTGATTTTTACCATTGGTAATATCTACGTTAGGTTGCCAGTGGCTTAAATAAAGACCGCTATTAATCACTGAAAGCTGTTACGAGAAGGCCCGTCTTCAGAAGCGGTGGTTTGCGAAGTATAAAGTACCAACCACCCAGGGATTTCCTGCGTCTTTAGAAGAGCGTTATGGTTTCACAATTCCGTTTATAGCAGAACACGGACTGGTGAGACGGTGACTGCGGTGTCCCCGCGCTTCCAGCCCTGATCTACGTGACACATCTTTTAAACCAGCACAATTTAATGAGTTATTTCAGTTGTTTGCCATACTTGTTGCATATTAAAAAAGAAAATCTCAAATGGCCCCGAATATGCTCCTCCCAGGTGTAGGGCAGGCTCCATCCCTTGCTGAGAAACGAGTCTTTATTTTCAAAAGCTTATTAAGCTGCTGAAAGTTATTCTTAAAGGCGTCATAAAATAATGGAAAGTCTGCCTGGTTTGCAAAAACCCTATTGCATAATTTCTTTTGTGTGTTAATAATCCTCATAACTGCTTTAAGTGATTGCCTTAATTACCTTAATGAAGTGTCTCTTTATAGAAATATTGAATGTTTTCTTCCTCGTTACCTTTTTTAGCTCCGTGTTATCAGCAGAGTGCTTAAAACAGTCGGATAAGCTGCAGAACGTTTATTTGCTTTGTCAGAGTCACTTTTGGCTTTCTGGCAAAATGTGTGTGTGGAGAATTATTAAACATTAATTACGTATAAAGTACTGGGAAGGAAATGGCAAATAATATTGTTAAAGAGCCAACTACTGTAAAATGACACGCTTTCGTTCTCAAAATGAGTGTAATGAAGACCAGGGCTTTCCAGCTGAGAATACTGATGAATAATGCAGATGTTAATGGTGCGTCCCAGTATGGGGAGTGTCCAAGCGCCCTGAACTTATCCCGGGGAGATTCGCTGGAGAGCGTTTGTTACAGCCGATAACCATCCCGATGCCGCAGGTGGGTCACTTTATGCGAAGGTACTAAAACGCTTTATAAAGGGGTCACTGCTCGTTTTTATTTATGACGAGCCGGGGGCTCGCCTGGCTCCCTCAGCCGGGACCTGTTCTCCCTAATCCTTCGCACGGTGCGATCCAGCGGGGATTAGCCTCGACTAATCTTGCTGCGTTGCAAAATAACAGTTCGTCAAAGCTCAGATTGTTTGGAAGAAAAGGGTCATTTTTAAAATGCCGTCTCAAGTTGTAACATTTTTTTTTTTGAGAACTAAGCTTTGAATTGTCCAAACTTGCTGTTTCCCTCCCACGGGAGTCGTTCGGAACATGCTGCTGGAGTGGTTCCTTTGGCATTTCCACAGAAACACTAAACCGCATAGACGGTGTCTTCGGAGCGTGAAATATTAAGCTGATATTTTCAGGGCCTTCGATTTTAAATAGTGCCTCGATGTTATCAGAGTTATTAATTGCCATGTAGAAAAAAGATGCAAAAGTGCAGTTTGTAAATTTTTTTTCAGAGAAACTCTGAGTACATTGGTAAAACAGGGGAAGTGTGTGAAAGTTTGAAAATGCTTCCCATAGAAGTGGATAGCGGCAGAGCTCCTTTCCTTTATGTCGATCTGTATGTGCGCAAAAAGGTTTCACGTGCACGTGCTGTAGCATGTCTTGATGCGAAGGAAAACCACAACACGGTGTGAATTTTTCCTGGGTTTTGAGGTGATTTCTGCTGCCGTGTTTTCATGTCGCTCTGATTTTCAGCGCCTGGTTTCACCTTCGACTCCCTCGTGCGGGCGCAGGATCGCGTCTGGGGGCGGGGAGGGGAAGAGGCAGGGATAAGCACAGCCTGGAAAGTTTAAATAAGACCCCCCAAAAAACCCCTGGTTTAACTGATTTCTTTCCCTGGGGAAACATTTGTGTTCAGACAGGGCTCTGCGGGCTCCGTCTGCTCCCCCTCGCTCCCCGCCTCCCGCTGCCCCTGGAGATGCAGCAGCCGGTTTCACCGCTCTTCCCTCTCCCTGCCTGGCGGGATGCTCCAAAGCCTGCCGTGGACGGAGGAAAATGAAAGCAAACTGTTAATGAAAATAAACTTGCTACAGTTTATTCCTGCTAAGGAATAAATAAACAAAAAAGAGTGCATCCGTTGGGGTTGCTCATTTCAGAAATATCCAGAGCCTGGCCGGACAGGGTTTCCCCCGGAACTGCTCCTTTGCTCCTTTTTCTTTTGCTGTTTTTATTTCTCTGTGCATTTCACAGTGTTGCCCTCCTTCCCTTCAACGCCTTCCCGTGCTCCAGGCCCGTGGCACATGGCCGGCGGAGCCGGGATCCACAGGGATACGCCAGGGAGACACTGCCGGGGGCACAGCCCCAGCGCCAGGAGCTCGCCCACCCTGCTTGCCACCTCCGTTCCCGATACAGGGGACTGGAAGAGTCCGCGGTGACAAAGCACCTGGTAGGTAGCGCCGAGCGAGCCACCGTGTCGGGGTTTAACCCCATCCGGCAACTGGGACCATGCAGCCACTCGTTCACTCCCCCGCAGTGGGATGGGAGAGAGAATCGGAAGGGTAAAAGTGAGAAAACTCGTGGGGCTGAGATAAAGACCCTTTAATAAGTAAAGCAAAAGCTGCATATGTAAGCAGAGCAAGCCAAGGAATTCAGTCCCTGCTCCCCATTGCAGGCAGGTGTTCAGCCGTCTCCAAGAAAGCCGGGCTCCATCACATGTAACGATGACCTGGGGAGAAAAACACCACCGCTCTGAATGTCCCCCCCTTTTCCTTCTTCTCCCCCAGCTTTATATACGGAGCCTGACGTCATAGGGTGTGGAATGTCCCTTTGGGCAGTCGGGATCCCAGCTGTGTCCCCTCCCAGCTCCTCGTGCCCCCAGCCCCGCGCTGGCGGGGCGGTGTGAGGAGCAGAAGAGGCTTTGAGCGCCCGGCAAGAACCCAAACCAGCCGTGCGCTGGCATCGCCGCTCCCCCCCCAGCCCCGAAACACAGCCGCTAGCGAGAAAGTCAGCTCCATCCCAGCCAAAACCACAGCACCTGCGCTGCAGGGCTCACTAAATAGGCAGCATTTTGTACGTGTCCATCAGAGGCATCGATATTTTCTCATTTGGCGGGTGGCATCTGTCACCTTCCCCACCAGGGAGCCCCCGTGCTGTGGCAGAGCCACCAGCTGCCCCGCTACGGGCAGCCACCTCTGCCTTCAGCCACGGTGGTGGCCGTGCCGCCGAGCCTCAGGAGCGCGGGGAGAGCTGAATCTTTTTGTTCTCCAAAAATAACCCCCATTTGCTCAGCCTCAGTGGTTCCTAAAAGGATGTTTTCCATTAGCTCTCCATCAGAGCGCCGCGGGCAGCGCTGCCGACAGCCCCGCTCCCTCGGAAAAGGGACGAGGGGATGTGGCCCCCATGGCATCGGCGTGGAGTTGCTGATTTTTGGAATGCAAGGGAATAGAGTGAGTGAGAAACGCATTAAAATTTGTTTCAAGGCGGAATATTTTTAAATACAAATAAAGTTTTGTGAACTGTTTCCTTGACACGCGGCCCTTTATGTAAACATTTGAGAAGGGCGAGGGATTGCGGTAACCACTTGAATAAAAGAAGTCACGCAGACCAAGGTAGGAGTGACACCGAACCGTATATTTTTTACAGTTAGAGCTCAATGGAAGGCAAACAAACAAGGGAAAATTAACCGGACGTTGACAAGAGGCCCGGGGTGGGAGCAGTAGCCATGTTCCCGAGCAGGTTGCCCAGCCCAGCACCCCGTCTGACGAGTGGGAGCAGTAGCCACGTTCCCCAGTAGGTTGCCCAGCCCGTTTCTGGTCCCACTGGAAATCCTGTTTCACAGCATTTTATTATCCAGACGTTCCCCTTTTAGGAAACCTCACAGTTCATAGACGAATTGTTCTTAATGAAGGTGAAAGGTGCAAAAAGCAACTGCTTTTAAATTAGCAAGTTCAAATACGTAGTGAGAGGTTCGGAGTGAAACACCCTGGCGATCCTCTACCGGCGGTGACTGTCCGTCACCCTGCTGTGCGGGGCAAGGCGGAAACAAGACAATTTTCATTTCTTGTGTGGTATCGGACTTACTGCTACCACAATAGCCCAAATGAAATGTGAAATGCAAAGAAGAAACCGGATTTTTTTTCTTTTCCCCAATATGCCTTTTGGGTGCGGTTGCTGGAGGACGGTAAGTCAGGCACGCGGATCATCCTGATTTAGAGGCAGCACCCAGCATGGATGTCGGATGTTATTTCGATAGTTTCCCAGGAAGCATAGTAACACTTTTATACTCTGGGATACCACACATGAGAAGGAAAGGATCAGAGAGAGGAGCAGCGAGCTTCATGGGCTGGTGAGGGCCGGGAACACCAGTAAAAGCCACATTTCCTCCATGGGAACCAGTTAACGCTAAACCCAACGCTCTGGATAACGTTGAGGACTTTCTTGCTCCCTTCATTTGCCTTCCCGCAGGAGAGGTTTTCGTTCGACGTGTGCCACTCTGTCTGTAGAGATGTGGTGGGTGTTTCGCAGTGAGATAACACCGTGCCGAGCTCCTTCCCCTGCCAGCCCCCCTCTCTCCTCTTTGTGGCAAGCGAGTTTCAAGCCCAGCGTTGCCTTCGGGGGGGGGATTTGCTGGCCCCCAAGGTTGCCACCACCCGGCACGGGTGTTCTCCACCGACGTGATCCCACACAGGAGGCACTGGGGTCCCACGGCACCCCCTCCCCTCGCTACACACACACACACACACGCGCTTCAAGCGCCATCGGTTGCCATTATGGCCCGCGTGGCCCCCGCTCCCTCTGCCCAGGGCCACCCCCTGCAAAGCTTTTTTGCTGTTAACGGCAGCAGCAGAACAATAAATGAGTGCTGCCGGTCCTCGGGGCGCGCAGAAAGCAGTGCCTCCGTCTGCTTTTTTTTTCTCTGAGAGCATGGAAGACATCAGAGAGTACTTTTTTCCCTCTAGGGCTTTTTTCTGGTTCATTATTCCCCTTTTAATTCCTCCTCGCCCTCCCGGGCAGAGGGCAGCTTTGCTCCCTGACGGACTGTGTGCCCGTTTGGAGTTAAGCAGGAGCTGAGTGCTGGGCTGGACCGGGGCTGAAATGCCCCCTGCACACTGGTGGGACTGGGCTGAACTGGAAATGCTCCTTCCAGACCCCCGCGGTGGTGGTGCACACCGAGGGCAGGGGTTTGGGCGCAGCTCTGGCAGCGGCGCAGGAGCCCAGGGAAACCCGCTGGCTTCTTGATGCCCCGTGGGAAAGGCAGCCGTGTCCGATGGTGGCCAGCACACGGGCTCACGTGGAGCCCAGCGCCGAGGCAGAGCCGTCTGAGGCCACCAAGGGCTAGTCCTGAGGCCACCAAGGGCTATTCCTGAGGCCACATGCCGTCTGTGCAGAGGTTTGCTCTCCTCCCACAGATATTTCCTTGCCCTGGGACCTGAGCAGCTGCTCCATCCCCTTAAAAAACCCCACCACCTTTGCAAACTTTGGCAACGTGCTGTTTGCTCGCTAGAAACCTCTGCTCTTTCCTCCCCGTGAAATGCATTCCTGACACCTCCTCCCCGCATCGCCATGAACCACCACCACCCCTCCGACCAGGGATGTGGCTGGACCCTGCCTGGTAATTCCCAGCCTGGGGGTGTGCTCCTCAGCCCCAGGCGTGAGTTACCCCCAATAAATCAAGTCTGTTTGGGTGCGGGAGAGGAACCCCCCAGCGCAGCGATGCCCAGCCATGCACCCCTGGCCCCGGGGCCAGCCTGCGCCCGCTGCTCGGGGCGTCCCCAGGTGTGTGCTGGAGGGCACCACGAGATTTTATAAACCGTAAAATTCCAAAGGCTGCGGAGTTTTCTTCCTGCTTGTGCAGCCAGCACTGGAGCTTTGCACTTTTTGGGGAGGTGCCGTGGCTGTTCAAGGCTGTGTCTCCGACATGGATTTATTGCGGTGGGCGATGTTCAGGTACTCGACCCTTCTCACGCAGGGCATCGCTGCCGGGAGGGAGAGCCCTGTCACTGGCAGGAAACTGGGAATATTCCCTGCGTCCCAACAGAAGAGCCACCTTGCACTTAAGCTGGAGACGCAAGCAGGTTTTCGGCCAGCCTGTTATAAATAAATCCCTTGTGCCTGGAGAAGGCACTGCCACTTCCCACCCGGGCCGGCTTGTGGCAGGAGATGAGCTGAGTCCAGAGGGCGGTGGGATGCGAGCCGCTCCGGTTGAGCATCACGTTCTTTTCCTGGCTGGTGCTGGATGTGCCAGAGGGAGCGGGGTGTGGGCTGTGCTCCGCTCTGTCCCCCCAGTCCTGCCCTCGTGCTGCTGCTGACGAGACGCTGGGCTGCGAGCGGAGCGCTGCGGGAGGACAGCCTCTCCCCGCTGCGCTTCCGAGGCAGATTAAGCAGTAGGCAGAGGAGCCTTAAGCATTCCTCTAATTAAAACGAAATCCCTCATGGCCTCTTATATACAGAGAGACATTACAGACTTGAGGGATGTATAAAATGTATATTTATTGATTGGATCAACTGGTGCAGCTCCTTCCATAGAGTTCAGCGAGGGCATCGACAGAGGAGGGAGCGAGGTGGGAAGGAGGGCAGGGAAGGGGGGTTTGGCCAGTGTTTTCATGGATGTCAGCCCACTGGGCTGCTGGCCCAGGCACCTGTGTCACAGCAAGCCCGTGAATACCCCCCTGGTGTGTATATATACATATATATAAACACATATATACATTTATATACATAGATACCTAGTTAGGCATCGCCTCCAGTGCCGCTCCTGGGGAGCCCCTTGTTCCTGGTGCGGCTGTGCCGGGCTGGTGCTGGCTCCGGCTCCGGATGCACTGCCCGGCACTGGGCTCCCACCACCGCCTGGCCCACGGCTGCAGGTTTGCAGAGTTGTGTCCACAGCGGGTTGTTTCTGACTGCTTTTCTTCTGAGCCCACTTGCAATGGCTGGTTTTTTTGACTGCAGGAAGGCAAGGTCATCCCTGGTGAAGCCTCAGTAGCGATCGAGGAATGCGCTTTTCCATAAGAAACAACCAACCACTCAAAAGTGTCTGCAGGCTGAGATTTCTGTGCTTAGCAAGTTCCTCCACCACAGTCTGAACCCCAAGAAATGTGAGCGTGTAGTGGAAATGTCTGCAGGCCTGGATTAAAACGGCGCTGGCAGATGATGCTGTAACTTCCACAACGTAAACATGACAGAAAAATAGTGTAAATACGGGGGATTCTATTTCTTTTTTCCCCCTCATTTTTTCCATCGCTCAGGCCAGGAACTGCTCGAGCTTAAATAAATCACTGCAGAAGTGTGACTGACCTAAATCGTTCTACACAGTGGAGACCTTGTCTCCTGCTTTTGGAGCTTCTCGTATTTATGCTGTGCCAGAACAGAGCGTAAGTTGTCTGTGCGGCTGTAGCTGCTTCCTACGCAGCGGGGAGCTCGGGGGAAGGTGTGAGATGGGCTCGCCTGTGGCAGCAAAGCTGCTGGGGAGAGAAAACCACCAGCTCACTCGTGCCGGGGGGAACCAGCGGCTGGTTTTGGTGCTGCGCCGTCCCGTGCTCGGCGCTGGCAGGTCTCCCTACCCCGCTGTCGCGCTCCGCCTGTCCCTGCACGAGCACCCAGCTGGGTCATGCATGAGTGCCTAATTAATTCACGCATAAATGTCTAATCAGTGGATGCACAAGTGCCCGCTTAATTTACATTTGAGCACCCAAGGAGTCCATGCATCAGCACCCAATTAGTTCATGCATGAGAGCCCAACCCGCACACGCGTGAGCAGCCGAAAGGACCCGTCACGGGGCGAACCTGCACTCGGAGCCACAGTTAGCGCACGCACGAGTGCAGGATTAGTCCATGCATGCATGCCTGGTTAGTGCATGCATGAATGCCTAATTACTGTGCACATCGGCACCCAATTAGTGCGTGCATGAGCACCCAGGGAGTTCACGCATGAGCGCCCAGGTATTCTGCATACGAATGCCCAATTAGCGTGTGCATGACTGCTCGATTACTTCATGCATGAGCACCAAGTGATTCACACGTGATTTCTGCGGTGATTCACCCCTCAGCGCCCGGCCTTTTTCCCGGAGCAGGGACACCCTGGGGACCGCAGCCTGCGGCTGACCTGCGTCAGGGGAGGAAGGAGCGCGGCAGAGCGCAGGATATGCAGAAAGCGGCGCGGAGCGGTGGAACCCCCCCTGGCAGCCATCCCAAAGCCGCCTGGCATGCCTTGGCACCCCCCAGCCCCTCCGAGGGCAGCGCCGCGCTCCGCTCGACCGCAAAACCCCAGCCTTGGTGAGGCCTGCGGCTCACGGGAGGGTGGAGCAGATGATCGCAACAGCCCTTCCAGCCTTAAAAATTTAGGAAAGCAAGCTTTGATGCGCAGGGAGAGCCCCCTGCAGATAAACCGTGTTGGGTTTAGGGCTTGTGCTGGAGCACCCAGCCCAAGTGCTATAAAGGGAGGGAGGACAGAAAAGAAAAAAATGGAGAAACTCAAGGGAAGAAGCCAAATTAACATTCATCCTTGAGCTGGCCCTGCAAACACAGCGAGTCTGTGTCCTGGAGCCCCTCTGCCCCGCCGTCAGACTGCAGGGAGCTGCGGGAGCAGAGCCACAAGGCACGGCCGCACAGCGTGTGGCTCGACGCGGCTTTTCCTTTGGTGTTTATGTTGTCTCTAAACCCACCTTTCACTTGGGGAGAGATGAGGTTAAAGGGAGTTCCCAGCTCCCGGTGCATCCAGCCGGGCTGGGAGCCTGGGCTGGGGGGCTGGGAGCCGGGATCCGCGGGCTGGCCCTCAGCCCCTCAGCCCTCCGCATGCACAAAGGCAGTTGTTATGTTCCCATGTTAATATGACCCTGCCGAGATTCCAGAGAGATATTTTTATTTATGGATCCTGCATGAACTGCACACCGCAAGTCACTTGCAAAAACTTGCAGAGCGCGGATGACCTGAATACATATTAATAAGGCTCGCAAGCCGTTTAGTATTAGTTTTTTCTATCACGCTTGCGGGATGGCAAGGAACGCGCTACCTCATGGAAAGCAACGCTTAGACAAAAAGCCGTCTATGGCTTGTCACATTTTTAAGCCCGTTTGCCTTGGAGATAAGCCCAGGCTGCCCTGCCCCGGTGCCACGCTGCAGCTGCCTCTGTGCCGGGACGGACCCGGGGAGAGGGGGAGCGATAGCTCCGGGCACGCTGGAGCCACAGGGGGGGCATGCTGGCTTTGGGGACGGGCAGGGAGGGCACTGCGTGGCTGGAGGCCGTGTTTGGGGCATTCAGAGACCCGGTGCGAGGTGTTGATGGGAAGTGTTTGACCCAGCCCTGGGTGGTCCTTCCCATAAAGGAGCATTTCTCCCCGGGGAAGGAGCACCTTGAGCCCCTGCACCTGCTGCCCTGCTGCAATAATGGGAAGTGACCCCTTTCCCGGCTGAGGAACCTGGGGACAGTCCCAGGTCTGGTATTCCTGCACTCCGGTCTCACTCGGACCGAAAGCCTTTGCAGATCAGGTGTGGGGATAAGGTGCTCAGAGCACCGGGAACAGGGAGAATCTGGTTCCTAGTGCCCGGGGGGGATGTGAGAGTAACCCATGGGAGACAGGAATGCGCCCAGACGGGATCTTGGCAGAGAAGAGGATGGCAGGCAGTGAAAATGCTTTATCGTCCCAGAGTTGTGAAGAATAAACTGGGGGAGTTGGGGTCTGGTATTGCTGTTAACAGACTGCTTACTGTGATCAAACCCCCAGCTTCAGCGGTGGCAGCTCCCCGCTGGAGTGTTATAGAGCATTTCCTTTTATAGGGCATTTTCTTCTTTCCATGGGATTTATTCAGGTTCTATAGCAGGGATTCAGGGAGATAATAACGTTCATTAACAAGGGCGCTGAAAACTGCTTCGCAAACAAGATTGATCAAAGCAGCCCGGGACTGATAGCAAACCCTCCGTAATGCAGTTTGCAAAACACTCGCCAAAACAATTGAGTTCCAGTAAAAAATAACTCATTGGGCAGCTTTGGGGGGGGCCGCAGCCGGTGAGGGACCCGGCTGGGGACTGCAGTGATGAGCAAGGGACAGATCCTGCTCCCCCTTCCCCAAAACAAGTGCCAGGTCTCGGTATTGAGGCGTGGGCACCCGGGAGGAGATGCCAGCGGGATCAGCAGGTCATGGGGGACCTGTGCCCCCGGGCAGCGCCTGCCACCCCATGGGTGCCTTGTGGTGGGGCTGCCACTTGCAGGGGAGAACAGCACGTTTTCCAAGGGGTGGGACTCCACGAGGCTTTACCCCCGGCAGCGGCTGGACACGGGGCTGAGCCGCTGGCAGTGCCTCCCTCCACGCTCGCTTCCCCTGTCCGTGTGGTTCCTTTGGCAGTGCCTCCCTCCACGCCTGCATCCCCTCTCCGTGCCATTCCTTTGCAGCGCGTCTCTGCCAGGAGACGGGGAGCTGCCGGCTCTCCCTGCGATGCGTCAGCCACAGGAGGATGATTATCGGTGACTGCCAGATGAGGAAGAGCACCCGCAGCCGCCCCGGCTGTCACGCTCACACTCTGGCCGCAGCCGGCAGGACCTGATGGAGGGGGCTTGTGTTGATACGATGAAGTGGCCAAATCCCCCTTTGTGCGGAGCAGCCGCCCTGTTCCCGGGTGCCCAGGCGTCACCCCCATCCCCACACCCCCTGGGAGACACGGGGAGAGCATGAGGTGAATGAATAAAAGAAGGTGCTTTACTGCTGCAGTCGTTTTTATTGATTATTGGCAAAGGAGAGTGACTGATGGTGGAGTGTGGAGAAGAGCAAGGTGAGCAGAGGTGCAGGAGACACGGAGGAGAAGGAGAGAGGAAAGAATTCCTGCAGGGAGAGGACACAAGGGCGACATTTCTGCAGTTATCTGCTATGGACACGTGCTACAAAATACATCAGTGTGCCATGTCCATGGTGGGGCAGCGCAGAAGTAACAGGCTAAGTTGTAGCAAAGTGAGTTTAGGTTAAATAAGAAGAAAAATCCCCTGTGGGGAATGTTGCTGCGGAGGTGCGGTGTGGAAGCGGAGCTGGAGCGATGCTGCAGCCGCACTGTCAGCCCAGCTTTCGGTTCCTGGACGTCTGCGTTTGTTACGGCAGATGTGCACAACGTCTGTGGGTTTTGACTTAAAATTGCCTGGGATTAGAAAAGTGTCCTGGAGGGAAGCGTGCGGCCGTGGGGCAGGAGGAGCACAGCCTTAGATGGCAAACTGCTCCTCTCCACCAGGCCCTTTTCCTGCTAATCCCTGTGAAGTGCCTTATATAGTGCACTCAGAGGAATTTATAAATAAATGCTTTTTGTCACCATTCAGGAACGCATCTCCCTCTGTGGCATTTGAAGCACTTTCTTCCCTCAAGGCCGTGCTCCTCCCTGTGCAAAGAGCAGCGCCCGGCGGCGGCCAGGGCAGTGCCGGGCAGGAGCGGGGCTCCCCGGCCTCCTCCTGCTGCTCTGGGGAAGGAGGCAGGGTGTCACGGGGATGGGGTGACACTGGCATTACAGCAGCAGCCAGCTCCGCGGACCGTGGACTGTGACTGTTTGGGTTCATCGCCACCGTTTTATGCCTCGTCCCTCTGCAGGGAGGGAGCTGGCTGGCTGGCGGCCAGCCTGCCCCGATGGGCCCGCAGGGGCAGCCGGGGGGCAGATTTGTGCCCGGAGCACTTTTATCGAGGGCAGGAGCCCCGCATGGGGAAGCCAAGTGGCCGAAGCGCTGGTGTCACGCCTACGTGCCAGGATCCTGCCGGCCCCAGCGCAGGACCCCCGGGGGTGAGACCTCCCGGGCGGGTGCATGGGCAGCAGACGGGTTATGAGTGTGAGTCTCCTTCACCGTTTCCCACTCTGAGGTCTGCACACCCCGGGCAGCACAGGGTCTCGCTGCCAGCCCCCCGCCGCGGGGCTGCCAGCCCTTCAGGGTGAACAGAGAGGTTGTATTCTCCCCTTTGTCCTTGCCTTGGTTTTCACATGCAGGTGAAACATCCCAGTTTCTCACGGTGAACGTACGACGAAGCTGCTCAAACGCCACGTGTCACCTCTGGGCACTGCTGTGGTGTGGGGCCAGTTCTCTGCAGCACAGTGCCCGGGGTTGGGATTTGATCAGCTTTCCCGCAGGAAGCAAGGCTGGACATGGCAGGAAAGGGACCTGCTAGACTTGCTGAGACACCTCCAGGAGAAAAGCAGCGGCTCCCGAAGGACATGGGGATGGTGGTTTAGTGAAAGATGCTCCCACCTTTGCTGGGCATTCCCCAAGCTTTGCTGTTAGTATAAAACCAGGAAAACCCCCAAGAAACGGGGGAGCCCTCTGGAAGTGTTCAGGAGGGGGAAATCCATCTGGCTTTGCAGGTCAAGGAGAGATGCTGAGTCCCGCGGGGGAAACCACACACCAACCTGCCTGAAAACCCCAACGCCTGGGGACAGTGGAGGAGGAAGAGGTTACATCGAGCTCCAGGAGACCTGGATCTGCTCCTAACGGGGCAGCTAACAGCCTCAGGGACCTTTCACAAGTCACTCTCTCCTGCTACTGCCTTAGTCTCCTCAGGTCTAAGCATGAGAAGGCGCAGGAATGCCAGCCAGCTTGGGAGGGCCTCACACGGCTCAAGTGATCAACGGCCATGAGACATTGGAGACCTCAGGTGGAAGATGCCATTGAGGTGCAAAGCTACAACCAACCCCCAATGACAGAACTGGTTTTTCACTCTTAGGTTGAGCCGTCTTTCCAAGAACACTTTGCACGTGGCGGTCCCGGACCTGCAAGGTGCACAGGGGGCACAGAGAAGTCCCACGGGAGGCCAGAAAT
>VXBO01000020.1:384177-401643 GCA_013400135.1 Rhinoptilus africanus | reverse complement strand
GGCCGCGCGCCGCAGCGGGCGGGGCGGTATTTGAGCGCGGCGCGGCGGCGAGGCGCAGAGCGCTCGGCGCGGCGCAGGGAGCGGAGCGGGCTGAGGCGAGCGGCTCCGGGCCTCCTCCCACCTCCTCCTCGGTGCCGTGCCTCGTCCTCCCGGGGTGGCCCTGTCACTGTGAAGGTGAGCAACGCCCTCGGCCGGGCCGGGGTGGTGGGGACCTCGGCGCCTCGCCTGGCACCGGTCGCTCCGTGTGTGAGGTGGCGGTGGGGCCGCCCTGAGGGGAGAGGGTCGCGGGAAGGCCGGGCGGCTTCGGCCCGTGGGGAGCTGCCGGCGGCGCTCGGAGTCCGCTCCGCCCCGGTAGCCTCTTACCGCTGCGTTGCCGGCCCCGCTCCGGGCAAGGTCACCGCTGATTCGGGCGGCCCCGGGGCTCCCCCTGTGAAGGTCACGCAGGGCTCCGGCCTGCACATGCGCCCGGCTCCTGAGAGCCCTTCCCCGGGCCCCCTTACGCCCTGTTGGGGAAGGGGCTGTGCCGCGCCCCCTTCCTACGGCCCTCTCCGGCCGCGGTGGGGGAAGCAGTGGGTGCTTGGGCCTTGTCCCAGTTTTAGGGCTCCATCCTGCCCGGGGAGGGAAGGCGTGGGTGTGGGGGCTTGTGTCCTGTCCCATCCCATTCCTAAAGCCGCATCTTGTCCTGCTGAGGGAAGGAGTGGATTTTGAGCTTGAGCATTGTCCCCCTCCCAAAGCCCCATCCTGTCCTGTTGGGGGAGTGGCTGGGTGCTGGGCTTGGGCCTCATGCTGCTTCCAAGGCCTCATCCTACCCTGGTGAGGGAAGGGTTGGGTGCTGGCTTGGGCCTAGTCCCCCTCACAAGGACTCATCCTGCCCTGGACTGTCTGCTAGGGCTGTAGTCTTGTCTTCCTTCCTCAAGACCCCATTCTGCCCTGGTCTGGAGAAGGACTGGCTGCTGGACCTGTACTATAACCCCTTCTCTGGCCAGTCCTGCTCTGGGTTGGGTTCTGGGGCTTTGTGGTTTTTCCTCAGACTTGGGTGGCAAGACCCTGAGGGCCAGGTGTGATCTTGGGGCTTAGGGATAAAAGCATGTGGTGCTGCTGTGATGCCTTGCAGGGAGGGTGCCTCTGTAACCCCCCGGGGGAGCGAGCTGAGGTGGGCCCTGCCCTGTGGTGTTCGGGTGGGTGGATGGGGTGGCACTCCGAGCTGCTCCCTGCCCCACAGCAGGTGCAAGGGACCCTCCCTCCAGCAGCACAGCTGGCTGTCAGCCCCTCTCCAAGGATGCTGTGCCCTGGAGCAGTGCGGTTTTGGGGAGGGCAGGCTGGCCAGCACTTGAAGCTCTACCAAAGAAGGATAATTGTTTTGTTGGGTTTTTTCTGTGGCGCTGTAGGCCCTCGGCGGCGTGGGCCTGCACTGAGATGCTCCTTGCCTAAACAATGAGGAAGGAAGATGCTTTTTGCAGGTCACTCTGTGGCTGGTTATGTAATGGTAAATGCCCTCTGAACTCGGCATGCAGTGGGGATGTGCGAAGGCCTGATGGGCCTGAGAGCTTGCTCCCCACCTTTACCAAAAGAGGCTTTCCCAGAGGAATGACCCACAGGTGAATTTCTGGTACTTCCCTTTTCCTGTGGGCTGATGACTTTTCCAAGGCATTGCTGGATTCCTGGATAGTGAATTGAAATCTACAGACCATTGTTTGGGCTCTTCTGAGCTGTGTCTTGTCCTGCCAGGGTTTCTGGGCCATAGGCTTACACCCACTGGCATAAACCATGTCAGAGAGGGGAGCAAACTGCCTGGAAGTGGCTTTTCCAGAGATGTGGTAGGGGTGCATGCTCTCTGTTGGCATTTGAGCCCAGTTCCTGTCGTTCCTCCTGATGCTATTAGCGTATGTTAATAGCAGTGCTCTATTAAACACTTTATCTAAAATGTATAAATTAAGGTTGCAATAGAAGTCTTCAACTGCAGGGAGAGTGAAGAATTGAAGTGTTGTAATCATAGGCTGCAATTATGTAACTGGATTCTCTTTCTCTCTGGATAGCAGGCTCCTTTAATTGCTGTAACAAAGCTACTCCTTCAGTTTTCTGGGACTGTTCCAGGAAGTGATCATTGCAGCAGATTTTCTTCACTCTCCAGTAGAGCTAAAAATGTGTAGTTTCACTATTTCAAAACATGCTTGGTAGTATCACTCAAGACTTACAGCACTGTAAAAGGATTTAGGAAACTTAATGATGCTCTGCAGGCTTAATTGGAGGCATTCCTTGCCATTAAGAAGCTTATTTCCACAAAGTTTTAATATGCTCTGGTAAGACCTGCTGCCAAGGTGAGCAGCTGTGGTCCTTCTCAGTGCAGGCCTTTGCCTGACCAGTCCCCCAGATAATGTGTGCCTCCTGACCAGGCCTCATGTGTGGCTTGGGAGCGAGGGCTCTGGTGCCTGCAGGGGTGTTGGAGTGTGCAAGCCAGCAGCAGTACTGCACAGGGCCTCTTCCTTAGGGCCTTAGCTTGAGGGCAGGCTGCAGGCCTGGGACTGTCAAATCCCTGAATTTTTTTAGGATAATGTGAACTGTGCTGGAATATTCCCAGTGCTGAATGCCTCCCTGGAGAGGCCATGGTTGAGCCATGTATAAATGGCTTCAGTGATATATGAAGCACCTGAACTAAGTTAGAGTGAATGGGGCTACACACTTGACTCCAATATACCACACTCTAGTTTCTTAAAGGTCATGGCCAGCACTAAGATGCTAATTTCTAGCATCTGTGCTGTGGTTCACAGGCAGGGAGGCTGGGAAAGGAGGCCACTTTGCCAGGCTGTAGCTGTGCTAGCTTTGTGGTGGGATGTGTGTCCCCCTGCCCCTGTTTCTAGGCTGCAGTGTGTCAGACCAGCTTTGTCCCATGGGAGCAGCTGAAGTCTGAGTTTCGGTGGCAAAGCAGTGGCAAGGGGATGATGACAGGCTGAATATGGAACAGCGCTCCTTCCAGGCTGAACTAGCAGCAGTAACTGTGACTCCTGGCATGGGGTGGAATAAAAGCACTGCTGCTGTTAACATGCTTCCTGAGCCTCCCTGTTGGAGACAGGCAGTCTGGGATCCATTGCTTGCAAGGCGCTGAACAGATGATGCTCCAAACCACTGGTGCACCTGGAAGGCAAACTTGGCTATTGATGTATAGGAGGGCTGTGGCTCTCTGCAGATCCCGTCTCCTCCCACACAGTAAGCTTTTCCTGCATGTGTTTAATGCAGGTGCTGATGTTGATCTGTCTCTGACCTAACCTCCAGCCAGTGCTACAGTGCTCCAACTATAAGGGGCACCTTACCCTGGGACTAGTCTAGGCTGCCCTGATAAACTTACCCTGGCCATAACGGGGTTTGTAGTATCAGCTTGTGACGCAGCCTGCCATAGGAAGGACAACCTCTGATGCACAGGAAGCTTCTCCTTCCTTGGGAAGAGACTAAAGGAATCTATGTTCTGCCTTAGGTTCACGATGTCTGACAGAAAGGCTGTGATCAAGAATGCGGACATGTCCGAGGACATGCAGCAGGATGCTGTAGACTGTGCTACACAGGCAATGGAGAAGTACAACATAGAGAAGGACATTGCAGCATATATAAAGAAGGTAACTATGGGATGAGGGGGCTGCTGTGGCTGAGACTTCCTGAAGCTCTTAAGTATGTGTGCCTGTCATGAGCCTGAGTGTCTGTCTGAGACTTCATACTTACATGTTTGAAGGGAGAAGATGCTTTCTTTGCTTCTTTACTGCTGTTTCCAAGAGGATAGAGTGACTTCTCCAAGGTCGGAGGAGGGCTGTGACAGAGCAGGGCCTGGTGTGTGGCTCTGGCAAGCACTGAGCAGACAATGAGAGTGCTGTCCCTCTGGATTTGCCAGCCTAGAAAGAGCTGGCTGCAGTCTCTCTTTAGCACTTGCTCTGCTGCTTGACTTGCAGTCCCAGCGCAGGGTGGCATTATTCTGTCTTGCTCAAAGTGGGCAGCTGTGCACGTGTGGTTCTGTCTGCCATGTTCCTGGCTCCGGGGTGGGTGGTGTGGAGGAGGATGGGGCGTTGTGCTGTCTGGCAGAGTTGTGAAAGGTACTGCTTTAAAAACAGTGCAGGCAGCTGCCCTGGCCTGTGAAGTGGTGTCTCTCCAAATTCAGGAGCCCATTAACTTAAGTCTCATGCTTGACAGCATCTGGGGAGCTGTCAGTTCCCTCTGTAGCTGCTTCTCTGAATGGTTGGGCAAAGTGCTTTTGAAGGAGGAAGGTGTGACTTAATAGGTGATGCAGTCCTGGCAACTGGGCTAGCTTTTGGGCCTTGCTTGTAATCTAAGCTTGAATATGAAGGATTCAAAGGTGTCTCATAACTTCTTGGATCACTTTGATTGGAGGCAAGACTTAAAGTGCTTGGGGCAATGCAGCCTGTAAAGCGAGTGAGTGCAACAGAATGCATCCAAAAAGAAGTTGGGCTTTATTTCCTGAGAGTGTGTTGGGAGGAGGAAAGCAATTTGATGCACCTTCATGCCCTGGCAGGAAAGCTTTTACTCACTTCAAAGGCTACCTGCAAAGGGCTCAAACTGTCTTGCTGCTGTCTGAGGACTAACACTTGCTTTAATCTTGAGTGTAGAGTCTGTTCTTCTGGCTCTGTCTCAGGGGAGGGAAGGGTGTTCTTGAGAGTTGTGTATTAATTAGAGGGAGGAGAATGGTCTTTAACCCTGTCTTACCTGTGGAGTAGAACTATTAAGCCAGCATTTGGCTTGCTTACCTCTGACCTCTTCGGTCTTCATGTGCTGTCTGGCCTGTGAATTTGCCTGCTCATTTCCAGTGCAGATTTTCTCCCCTTCGTATGAAGAAGGGTCTCAAACAGCAGAAGCCAGACTTCTCCTTCCTTTTTTTAGGTGACCTTTAAGCTCAAATGCCTTGCTGGAGCAGACATGCCAAAATCTTTTTTTATTTTTTGTGAGTGGG
This sequence comes from Rhinoptilus africanus, assembly GCA_013400135.1. Classification (NCBI taxonomy): domain Eukaryota; kingdom Metazoa; phylum Chordata; class Aves; order Charadriiformes; family Glareolidae; genus Rhinoptilus; species Rhinoptilus africanus. The sequence goes on along the minus strand of VXBO01000020.1, from coordinate 396,695 downwards.
CTTGGAATGGGAGAGGAGAAATATTCCCCTGAGCTAGCCTACACGCAAGCCTTGAATAGCACTGTACCAAGGAGAGCTCTTAGGTCTGCGCTTTCTGCCTGGGGCAGATGGATGCTCTAAGTCTCAGGAGATGATTTCCTTGTGTCGGATCCTTCAAACAATACAGTGCAGAGGTCTGGTTGTGGCAGTTGCTACCTCGCTTAATATAATAGTGTCTTGCCAGGGGGAATCTAAAGATGCTGCAGGTGGGAGGAAAGGCGATAGTATATGAACAGAACCAGCTAAGAAATTTGTGCTTAGAACTATTTTCATGTGGGCTTTCTTGGCCTTAATGCCTCTTTTCTCTTTCTTCAGGAATTTGACAAGAAATACAACCCAACTTGGCACTGCATTGTTGGCAGAAACTTTGGCAGCTATGTAACACACGAGACAAAGCACTTCATCTATTTTTACTTGGGTCAGGTTGCAATTCTTCTCTTCAAGTCTGGATAGGAAGTAGGAGCGAGTGAAATTTGGACTGTAATGCACTGATGGCTGAAGCCACGACTCCCTTTAACATGGCTATGCCGCTGCATGGACTGTATACTATATTTAATGTGTATATGTTGCAGTAAAAAAATCTACTTCTGTTTAGTTGCCTGGGAAGAAGGCGGCATTTTTTTGTTACTGCTTTTTTTGGTTGTATTGCACTAGGAAACCTGTAAATGCTTAAACAATGGCCTTTACGTGGGAAGAAATAAAACTGTTCCACAACAGCTCCCTCAGTGGTAACTCCTTCTTTGGGGCTGGGAAATCTTCTTTGGGCAGGCCAAAAGACCCTGACTTCCTTACTGAGTTTTATTAGACTGTTAATCTTGTAACGAGGAGCAAAGCCAGTGTGAGCCTCTGTACCCACCCTGCAGACTGTAGAGAGCTGGCTCTCCCAGTAACCTCAGTGCAGGTCCTTAGACCTTCCCTGAAAGCTGGTGGGGTGGCTCTTGATTATGTGGCTTTAACACATGAGTTGAACTCCACCTCGGACTGTGATTAAACAGACTTGCAGCTGGCACCGTTGGTGTTCTCTTTCTGTACCCATCACTGTATTTTTGGCTCTGCTGAAACATTGATCTAGGCTGTAAGCAAATCAGCCTGGTCTAGAAGACTTCAGCAAACCCCCCTGAGTCGCTGCTTGCTGCAGAAAGCAGCATCCTGTGGCTGAAGTCTTTAGACCTTGATACCGAGATCTAAAGCCACGTGGCCCATCCCTGAAACGGAGTAGGATATCAAATTGGTGACTACTGACAACAGCTCTATTTGGCATGTTCTTAGCCGGTTGTTTCAACACTGCCTTAACTTGATGCTCTCCTTAAAGCAAGCTAGTCATGTGGAAGACTTGTAAGTGGCCACTGTCTCCTTTTTTTTTTTTATTTTCTGTAGCTGATAAGCTATTTCTGGAGGACTGTCCTCCATGTTCTGATATCTGCTTTTGTTCTTAAAGCACAGTACCAAGAAGTTTAAATTTACATGTGATGTTTGTGTGAAGGAAACTCATGTGACATCTGCTTCAAAGGCAGACAAATGTCTTGGTCTCCAATAGGTTCAGCAGTGATGTTGTCTTAGTATGTACTGACTCTTGGATTACACTGCAGGAAGTTCTTTTTATCTGGGTGTGGAGAATTGCTGTGAGATGGCAAGTAAATATCTGGTGCTTGTCATAAGGTCTATCTATTGGTTTGCTGAGTGATGCACAGACAATATCGCTGGGCTGGTGTGCCTAACTTGTGTCTCCGGCATGAATTTGGTGTTGGTAATAAATCACTGCTGGGGGAGAATGGGCAGAGTGAAGGGAGCTCTTCATTGTGAAATGACTTGACGACCCAGGTTGACTACTTCCTGAAGTAAAAGTCCTTCTTGTCTCTGTGCAAAATCCAAAGTATGCCTAATTTTGTAATATTGATAGAACAATGTTGTAACTAGAAAGAATGTAGCTGTCATAAATTCATGTTGATGGAAATGTCTGCGCTGGGGTAATGTGCCTTGGACTGTCTGGGGCACTCTTGTGGTCTTGTCTATTCAGAACTCCGCTCTGGATCTGAAAGGAGAATGTTTTGGGTTTGTTTTTTTCCAAGCATGAGTCTAATGTGAACCTGTTCACAGTCTCTTGTGGAGGAAGATCTGTTCCCTTCATAACTGCAATGGCTCAAATACCATTTATTTTTTTTCAAACATTAAAGGTGAATTGACACATTTAAACAGCCTCTAGTTTCTTCATTGCCAGCTGTCCCAAGCAACATCTGCACTTATCCAGAGAGGGTGAGCAGCCAGTTCTCTGCCCCGGAAGATGCTGATGATTCAAAGAGAGAAAGAGGGAGAAGCCTGACCTGAAGAGCGTATGTGGCCCATCTGTGCTGGTGCTGACCTCCAGCCTGGCTCAAACACTGGCCCAGAAGGAGGATCGAGGGGAGTGTGTCCTGCTGCAGCCCTCATGGGGTGCTTCTGTGCCAGGTAACCTCGATAACGAAGGCACTGGGACCAACCTCTTAATGACTTCAGACAGACTGGGGCTGGTACAGCAGCTGGAGTCTTAGCTCCTGGACACACTCAAAGGTGTCTCCTTGCTTTGCAGGAAAGTAGGTTTCCCTTTCAGGCTTCCTCCAGGTAGAAAGGTGAGATCTGAAACTTGCCAGGTGCCTGAAGCTGATGTGTTTCATGCCTCTCACGCTGCAGGGGCTGTGGGCTTGCCCTTAAACAACCCCCCTCAGCTTGCTATCTTGCTTCTGGTGCAACCTAAATTTGGGATTGTGGCCTCCCTGCTATTTTTTTTTTTTTAAAAGCTGTGGGCTCTTAGAAGCTACAGCAGTGTAACAGCTCTGCTGGGGGACAGTAACACCAGCAGGAGAAACAAGGAGGGGTGTAGCTGCAGACAACCATGACTCACAGTAAGCAGCTATAAAATGAGCTGAACCCAAAACTCCTGAGCAAGGAGCAGTATGGCTGTTACACACAGGCAATCTGCTCCAGCCTCCCCCCGGCAGCGCTGAGAAGCAGAGGTGGTTTCTACTTCGGGGAGAGCTGGGAGTGACGCTGCTCCCGCCGGGGTCCCAGCCAGCCTTTTCGCTGGCGGTGTAGCTGCAAGGCTTAAGCTCCTGCCGAGCAGCGCTGGGGCTCCGCATTCCTAGTCTGGCCGGGTCTGGGTTAATGCTGCGGCTCCAAGAAAACATTTACAGCCTTGTGGGGCTGGGGTGGTGGAGCCCCCTTGGGGCACAGGGCTACTAGTCAAAGCATGTGGCACAGAAACTGCCAGCTGCGCAGGAGGCTGTTAATCCAAACCTGGGGTGAAAAACTTCCCATTTGAGTTCCGTCTGTGGGAAAGCATCATGTATCCAGTGGCTGTGGTGCTGGTGTGAATTGGTCCCTGGTGGGATGTGGAGGCCCTGGCAGGGCTGGAGGGATGGCATGCTGTGGAGCTGACACAAATAGAAAATGCTCAAATAGAAAGTGGGTTTGGTGCTTCCTTGGATGTGTCACTGCAGCAGGAGCCCTGCTTCAGGCTAAGGAAAAGAAGCTCTAGCTCACACCTTTAGCAATTAGGCAGTGAAACCGAGCCCAGCTCACCTCCCCGTCACCCCTGCACTGGTGCAATCTGCTCCAGCCTTTCCCCGTAAACCACCCTTTGCCTACCGCTGGGGCTCTGGAAGATACAAACTGGCTGAAGTTAAGCAGCGCTTCTCTCTACGTGGCTGAGGGCCGGGTAAGGTTTTAACATGGAGCTTCCTGTCCCTGCTGCCTTCCCCTCCTGCTCCCCAGCAGCTGCCTGACACAGCTTTTGGCTTTGACTTTTTCCATTGCCAGGCTCCACTTTGTCTCCAGTTTCCACCAGGCGCAGGTGTCCTGTGTGATGCCTCGGAGCGTTAACTGTTTCCGTGCTGGAGCAGCCAACAGTGTCCCCAGGACGGCTGCTCAGCTTCAACACGGGCACGAAGCTATTTGGAAACATCTGGATCTGGGGCACTGAGTGGAAGGTATGTATCTGGGGGGAAAACATCTGGAGAAAGAAACTGCTTCCAGATGTCTTTGAGCAAAAATGCTATTTAAATGTAAATTCAATATACATTACTGTTCTGCCTTACAAACTTTCAGAAAATGTCTGATTGCGGGGGTCGCTGCTGGAGGTCTGGGCGCAGGACAGCCTCTGCAGATGTACGTGTGCCTTTGCTGCGGGTAACGCTGCGGTTCGTGGCTGGGAAGAGTGTCACATTTTCTCTTGTACAAGCCAAGCTGTTCAATTCCTCATGTCAAGTATTTCTTCTAGATGTGGCCTTACAAAAGCAAGGCTTTGTGACACCGAAGAGCAGCCGGGCTGGTTTTTGGTAGCTGTGCTCCGTGTGTGTAACTACTAGACATTATCTGGGATTCTCTCTTCTGCGGAGGCAGCACGGTGTAAAGCCGTAGGAGAAGGTGTGTGATTCCATTAACGGGCAGAGCCAGCCTCGCTCCCTGCGTGCCTGCAGTGTTCTTCCTCCTTCTCTGTGACCACCAGGGACTCTGGGAAGGGACAAAGTGACAGCGAAGTCATCCCCACCCTGGGCATCCTGCTCCCCTGGGAACACCCAGGCTGGAGGTCAGCGTTCTCCTTCCCTCCCACCCAGCAAAGCCAGCCTGCCGCGCTGCCATCGCAGTGGCAGCTTCCCCAGGCACGTGGAAGCAGAGCCTGTCGTTGGTAAACTCGGTGCCCAACGGACCTGTTCCTTCTCACAGCGCTTTCGTGGGAGATTTGAGATGAAGAGAGAAAACGTGGAAATCATTTTTATCTCACTTTCTGTCTCTGACGGGTAAATCCTTAGGAGTCCGGTGGCACGCGGTGAAGGAAGCAGGGCTGTGCCATCCCTGCCCACCCGAGGTTTCCCTGCTTTGTTCTATTTTTTGAGCAACGCTTCTGACACCCTTTCCCAGACTGTGACTCATAGCAGCAGTGTCTGTGCATAAGCCATGCGCCTCGGAGCGCTTTATAGATACAGGAGCTGCAGGAGCCTCACAGGAGCCAACTGTGTTTATTAAAAGATGATCAGATGTTTCCTCCCTTAAGGCAGTGTCTAGCTGGGGCTGAGTAATAACTCATTACCAACGAGACAAATAACTGCTTATCATCAGGTCAGTGCCTTCACCAGCCCTTCTGTTAGCGACAGCAGGCACCATGCATCTCCTGCACTGAGCTCCGGTGTTCTCAGCACCCAGCACAGGGCAGGACGAAGGGAGCTGCCCTGCCAGACCCCTCTCCGGCCCCTGTCCCTTCCCCTGAGGGCAGCCTGAGCGGGGGCAGCCCTGGGGGGGCGACCAGGCTCTGCTCTGCTGCTTAGCAGGGTTTGGCCCCGGGTTGGGCTTGCGGAACGGTTTTATCCAGCCCTGGTGTAGCTTGTATCCTCCTGTCTGCGGCTGCTGGAGCGGCCTCGCAGTCCGTGTCTCTCTGTCCTAGTGCTGGGGACTCGGAGCAAATGCACCAGAGCTTGCTGTGGCCTGGTGGAAAAATCAATGGTGCTGCAGAGGCGCCCTGGGAGCGCTGCCGGGGCCGTGGGTGAGGTGGGGTGGCACGCTCCGCCACGTGCCCTGTCCCTGTGCCCCCCTTGCTGCCCACTGCGGTGGCACTTGCTGACCGGCCCCTCTGGAGGGCTGGGCTGGAGGGGGAGGCAGTGGGGAGCGGGGCCAGCTCTCGTCCCCTTGCAGGATGTGGGGCTGGGACCCTCGCAGGCTCGATCAGAGGTTTTCCTCAGACGCCATCCTCTGGCGCGGCTGCCGTGGCCCTTCCCTGCCAAATGCCGTGGCATCTCTCCATGTCCTTTGTTCCCTCCCTTGCTTACGCATCCCCATTGATTTATGGCCGTTGCGGAGCAGGCCGACCGCAGCCCAGCTGCTTGCCCAGACCCCGGCCGGGCTGCGTGCCCTCGCCCCTGGCCTGTGGGCAGGGAGGCTTTCGAGGAGAGATCCAAGCACCCCCCCCATGCAGTAGGGCTCCCGCGGCATTTAAATACGTGCACAGCCTTTCCTTTCACCTCCTTCCAGCCTGGGTGTGAATGAAGTGCTTTCAAGGGGAGGAGATTGCTGGGAGCCCCGCTCTCCCCATGCATTGGTTGCAGCCCATAAAAGCATGCGAGGAATTCATCACGGCAGTCCCTGTGCGGGGTGAGCGCAGTGAAAGCCGCCCTTTGTTCCTGCAACCGAGTCCCACGCAGGGACAGGGCTGGAATCTGCAGAGCTGGTTGCGTGCTCCCGCCGGCACGTCGCCCTTAGCGTGGGTGCCACGCTGCACTAGGGCCATTGGGAAAGGTTTTTCCCATGTCCGACCCCGGCCGGGGCGAGCAGCCTGGGGTGAGCAGCGTTAGGGGCTGCCGGGGCGCCATGAAAGGATTCCCCGGGGTTTGCCAGCAGTTGGAGCGCCCGGCGGTACGCACAGTGTGACCCCAGCTTTAGCCCCGTGCTCCTTAAGCTGAGTCAGAGGAACGGAAATCCCTTCTTACACCGATGTTTTTCCACAAAGTGTTCGATTACGGGTTTGGGGTTTAATCTCGCCCCCATCTCGCGCGGTTTCCCAGCTGGCCGCGCCGCTCCGGCAGGAAAGGACGGAGGGTGACACCCAGCCAGGACGTGCCTCCGCTGCAGCCTGCGCACAGGCGGCTGGCGCCCGGCCCAGAACACGGCTCTGGAAAAAAAATAAATGCCTTTTTTGTTTCTGAGGAAAGCCCAGAAAGCATCGACAAGGACAAAAACCTCATCCTAAATCCGGTTTTAAAAGTCCTCTTTTCTCTTAAGGGTTCAAAATGACCTGGCCAACAGCTCCTCCGTGGGTCAGCTTGGACTCGGTACATCTGGACCCATATAGCAAAGGCTCCCCGTGACACCACGTCTTGCAGGGGGAATGGGGGATGCACCCATGCGGTCCCCTTCCAGCAGGGTCCCCACCCGTGGGTGCTGGCGGGGGCTCCCTCCACCTCTTCTGTGTTGTAATTAGCAGAAGAAAACCAGCGTGTGACTCAGCACGTGTTGGGTGCCACCGACCTCCAGCGAGACTGACACGTGCAGCCCGGGCAGAGCCTGGCCTGGCTAAAGATACCCCGCTACTTAAATGTTTTACAGAAAATCATTAAGCAATTAAATCTGGCGGATCTCATAGTGTAGAAAAAGCAGCTTGAAGTCTGTGCAGTAAACAGGGCAACGCTTCCTGCTCGTTTGGGATGTCTTCTTGGGGTCTTAACTCCAATCCTTGCTTCAGAATAACTATAATTATCTCTTAATTGCCGTTATTGTTTAACATTTTTAGCGTTTGCAAGTGCAAACTGTTAAGAGTTTTCCATGCAGATACAATCAGTAGCCAGGGTTCACAATGAAAGCAATTAAAATCCTGTGATTATTACAAGCCTGCGTGTCTATACAATGGCTTCAATCTGCATAACTTGCCAAGACGTAGGCTAGAAACTCAGACAAATTTAGCATTTATTTAGTAACCCAGCAAAGCTACTACCTCGTGCTGCCTCCAGTGATTCGCATCTACGGCACTTTTTGGAAGGACGCGAGCGTTGCGGGGAGGGGAAAGACAGCATTTTCTAGAATACATCCCCGGAGAATATACAGCGAAGACAAAATTATGCACATGAATTATGCATATGAATTATGATTTCACTCCTATTTTTGTTGGGATTAGCTCATGTTTGGTGCGCGTCCCTGGCAGGTTGCTGGCGGCTCGGCAGCGAGCAGAGCGCTCTCTCCGACTCCCAGCAGGTCGCCGCGCTCTCGGGTGCCGTGTTCCCCGCTCCGCCGGCAGCCGCTTCCCACCACCGCTGAGGGTGGCAGCCCCTGCTCCTTCACCCCTCTCGGGTCCGGGACAAGGAGTTTTTCTGTTCATTTACAGCCTCTTGCCTGAAAACATGCAGCGGATAAAAACAGATTTGGGTGTCAAACTCCAAAAGCAAGCCTGCGCCGTGTTGCACAGAGGGAGGCGTTTGCAGGCTCTGCTGCCACCAGCCAGGCTTCGCCGGTGTCCCCCGGGTCCCCACCACCTCCGGGGAACGCAGACATGGAAATATTCCGGCCTCTGCCAGCTCTGGGGAGATAATGCCCGGGGAGCGGAGCACAAGGGGGAGGCAGAAGCAGCGTTTCCAAAATCTCCGCACCAGACTCAGCTGCAATCCCAGCACACGCTTGATTTAAGGCACATTAAATAGAGCCAGAAGTTATTCCATGCAGAATCATCTTGGGAATGCTGAGCGCCCCTCCCAGGAGGGCTGGTGACCCCAGCCCACGGGTGTTTCCATGTGAAGGCGGGTTTAATGGCCCTCATTGCAGGGGAGGAATAATCCTAATTAGCCAAATCAGCAGGGCAAGGCTGGGCCCAGCAAGCGGGACTGGAGGAGCAAGGTGGGGGTCCAGGCGAGGTGGGTGCGGGTTTGGGCACCCATTCCGTGGTGGGACCACATGAGGAGGCCCAGCCAGATCCTTCCCGTGCCATCCCACTCACCCTGTCCCATCTCCCATCCCATCACCGCTTTTGCCTTGCAGTAACATCTCTGACAACCCAGCAGTCGTTTGCGTGAGAAAATGAGATTAGGAAAGTATTTCAAGTATTTGGGTCTGTCCTTCAGTGGCAAAGACACCCGGAGCCAGCACTGTTTGCCCCGTCAGCTGGCCTGCAGCTTGGGAAAACAGCCGGGAAGCCAGCGGGAGACACCTTTGGCACCAGCAGAGATAAAGGGAAGTATTGTATCCTATCGGGTCTGGATCTGCACGTGCCTTCGGGGAATGAAGATGTGTGGCATGGTGCAGGCAGGGGCGCTCCTAAATCCCCCTCCCAGGGAGGGAGCACATGGCAGGCACCCCTCTGCGGCCGGGGGCTCCCCGCGACAGCCCCTGCTCCTTCACCGTCTCCGCTCTGGGGCAAGTAGTTTATTTGGTCCCGCTGTCCTCGGCCACTCTCCTGCTCCCTAACCTGGGCAAGTCGCCCGACAACCAGCGTGGCTCGGGAGGACGGCACAGCTCCTGACACTGATGTGTTAACACACGGCGATGCTCCGCACGGCGATGATGCTCCGCACGGCGATGCTCCGCACCGCGATTCTCCGCACGGCGCGGGCAGCGGGTGCAGCCACATGGGCTTCCCCGCGTGCATGGGCACGTCAGAGGATCGGGGATTTTTCTAGGGTCAGGCATTTGATCTGCTTTGAAATGCTGCTGATTGGAAGTGAAAAGTCAGTACATTTGGACAGTCCCGGGAAAGAGGACCCAAGGCAGGACTGATGGAAACAGCAGTGTTTGGGAGAGCCCAGGATTGAAACCCCCCAAAATTCCCAACTGAATTTTGGGCCAGTTTTTCTCCCAGAGCAATGAGATTACGATGAACTCCCTCCATTTGACCTCTAACAGGAAGAGACAGAGCTGACAAACGTGGAAGGCGCGGAGGAGGCAGGGAGAACCGGCAGCAGCTCCCAGGTCGTGGCTTTGTCAGAATCAGCAGGTTTCTGCCGGGCCCTTGAGCTCTCCATCCTGGCTCCTGTTTGGTTTGCGTCCCCGTGGCAGCTGTCACCATCCCCGCATTATCAAACCACCTGCCTGGATTTCAAGGAACTCATCCATATATTCAGCAGGAATATCAATTTCCAGGAGCTCTTGGGGGCTCTGAGATCAGAGCAGCTAAACCGGGGATTTCTGCTGAGCTCTGCTCACGCCGCCGGAGCTGGAATTTCCTTGGCTGGAGGCTGTCTCTGCTGGGGGGGCTGCAGGGAGGTGGGGGTTTTATCTAAGCCATGACCAAACAGGGTTGGCAAAGTGCTGTCAGCGTCTGCCCGGGCTGCGCCCGGCTCCCTGGCAGCCGGAGGAGCGTGGATCCCACTGCGAGCGAGGGGGTCAGCCTCCCCCGCGGCCCCTCTGGGGGCACGGCGGGGTGCTCAGCAATCCCGGGGCTGGGCCCGCATCCCAGCAGCATCACGGCTGGCGGGATCCAGCCCCGGAGAAACGAGCCCAAGTGACGCAGCCCAGGGAAGGACACTTTCTCTGCATGGTTTTAAGCCAAATGCGGCTCCTGAAATCAATAGAGAAGGAGATTCCTCCACAGCCTGGGGAACCATCCTCTCCACATTCTTCCCTGGGACCTTCAAAGGAGCCAAGGAATCCAATTCCCACTCATTCGCTTTGAGAACATCAACCTAAAATTGTAATTACGGCATGCTGTATTACAGGGGAGGGAAGAACCCACCGGACTGTTGCTGAGACGGGAGTTCGGATGATTTACTGAGACTTACATTTTTAACAATATTATGTTGGTTAATGTTGGAAGATGTTCCTACAATTCATGAAAATTTCATAGACTGACTGGGGAAGAAAGAGACCATTTTGTGTCCCCTACCAGATGGCCTAAACCAGCTGCTCACTTTTTCCTTTGGACTGTGACTCTAATGACTCCTCCGGCCTTTGAAGTCTGCCTCCCAGCTGCTGAACCAGATGGATTTGCATGATAGTAGCAGAGCACGTTTCGCAGTCCTGGACTTGCGCTCTTTTCCCTCGTGACCGCTGCTGGATACTGCCACGTTTGCTCTTCTTTGGGGGTTTGGAGAGGTGAGTAACCGCAAAGGCTTACCAGGAGCCGGTATAACGTGTCTTGGTGTAGCATCGCTGGCTTCAGCGGGGTTATTCCCTAAACCCACAGCGTCTTTACCCAGCTCTGGGCCGGTTGCGTTGCTTTTTAAACGCACGCGGCGGTGCCAGTCTGCTTTCAGTCACAGATTTATTAGGGCCGCACAAAAGCGGGGGCTGCTGTCAAAACGCACATTGCGGCAGCCTTTTCAAAACAAGAGGACCAGAAGAAAGCGAGAGCTTTAAATATGCATGAAGAAGTTTTAAAAATAATCAATCACAAAATAAAAGGAACAAAACCGAATGAAAAGAAGGTCCGCGAGTGTGGGTTGGGTAGAGATTTACGGCAGCTGGGGAGGCAGCGCTGACATTCCTGGCTTTGAAATTGCAGACCCGACACAGCTCCACCTGAGTGTGTCCCCAGATGGGATGCAGGGTGGCGGCGGGTGGCAGCCGAGACCCCGGCTCCGACACAGCCACCGTGGCGGACCCACGGACACCACGGGTGCGAGAAGGGCTTTCCAGGACGGAGCGAAGTGCCGGGATGTGCTGCCACAGGGTGGGTGCCGGGGGTCTCCCCACTCTCCGTCCCACCCCGGCACGGTGGCAGGGTTCCCAGCAGCCCGCAGGCATGGGAGGGTGCGACTCCCAGGCGGCGCTAACCCACCTGCTGCCGAGCTTTCACGCCAGGGGCCAGCCTGCCTTTCCTCGGCAAGGGACGAAGACCCTGGCACGAAGGCTGTGCCGCGGTGGAGGTGGCCACGTGCTCCTCCTTTTTCCGCTGCCGCCCAGAGCACGTCAAGCAGCTGCTCTCCCCGGAGCGATAGCAAAGAGCTCTCTAAAATCATCCTCGCACAATACTCATCCGCGGTGCTGCTTGAGGCTGTCGCTTTGCTGCGTGTTTCGCTCTGTCTGCCTCGGAGGCCTGTTGGGGACTTCTGGGGACCAAATAATAAAGCATAAATGGAAGGATAAAGATAAAGGTAAGCAGCAGAGCAATTAGACATAGTCAGACAGCCCAGGGCAAAGAAGAAAGCCAAAGTGGTTGTGCTGGTGGCAAAGGACGTACTTTTCTAACTCGCGGTGCTCAGCCTGGTAAGGAAATGGGGGGAAGGTGAAGCGAGGTAAACGGGAGGCAGGAGAGTCCCTGGAGTGAGGTACCAGCCCTTGGCTTCACCTGGTTGTGACATGGAAGGAGAGGACGCCGTGCCCCGACCCTGCAGCCCCCCTGCTCCTTCCTGGGCGACGCAGAGCCCCATGATGGCAGCGTCCCCGCGCAGCAGGGCAGTAACGCTTGGCTCGTCCCCGCTCCGGAGGGTTTCCCCATCAGCCGGAGCTTTTCAGTCCTGGCCTCTCTCCTGGGATCCACAAGGAAAAGGCGGGAGACCGTCAGTTAATCTGATGTTACCCATCAGCAAGAACTGAACGGCGGGTGAGGTGCGGTTCAGGTGAGGAGTGATGTCCTTCAGGCGAGCAGGTTGCTCTCACCGAGTGCCAGGCCCCTGTGTCCCCAGGGACAAAATCCGTTATGTCCCAGGGACAGAGAGAGCCGGGACAGGGCAGCGGGAGTGGGACAGGAGCAGCCCCGCAGCCGGGACTGCGGGCTTCTGTCAAGCTACATCCATGGCTCACGGCGGCTTTGGCAGAAGCACCGAGTGTCCGCGATGGCTACAATCCACGCAGCCCCCCCGGAGCGGGGGGAGGCCGTGGCTGGCCGGGCTGCGGCCGGGCTGGCCGCTGGCTCGGTGGCCACCACCGCGGGCGGGCAGTGCCACCTCCCACGACCACCGGCCCGGGCTGCGACACCGTGGCCGCGGGGGCGGCCGGGGTGGGCACCCTGCTCCCCCTGCCACCCTGAGAGCCCTCCTGCCCGGCTGCGGGACATGGCTGGGATGGGACACAGGTGGGATAGTGACACGGGTGGG
>VXBO01000020.1:362706-383703 GCA_013400135.1 Rhinoptilus africanus | reverse complement strand
CCGTGCGCCCCACCGGGACCGGGCCCCAGCGCCCCACCGCCCATCCCCGGAGCTGCCCCGGCCCTTATTCCCTGGCTTCCTCAAGGTGAAAACCGGGCTCCTCGGAGGGTGCCTGGGCCGAAGGACGGCCCCGCTCCCAAACCCGCTCCCGGTCCCTCAGCGCGGCCCCGCCCGGCCGCCGNTGGCGTGAGGGACACGCGGGTGGGGGTGCGGCTGCCTTCCCCCGTGTGCACCCCCACGGCATTCCCGTCCTAATGGGACCAGTGGGAAAGAGGGGGCAGACTTTGTAGCAGGGCCTGTTGGGATAGGACAAGGGGGAATGGCTTTAAACTAAAAGAGGGAAGATTTAGACTAGATAGAAGGAAGACTTTTTTTGCTCTGAGGGGGGTGAGACCCTGGCCCATGTTGCCCAGAGGGGTGGGAGATACCCCATCCCTGTAAATGTTCCAGGCCAGGTTGGACAGGGCTCTGAGCAACCTGGTGTGGTGGAAAATGTCCCTGCCCAGGGCAGGGGGATGGACCAGGTGGGCTTTAACGGTCCCTTCCAACCCGAACCATTCTGGGGGTGGGCTCCCAGGGGAGGCTGCGAAGATGCCGAGGGGACTGGAGCATCTCTCTGCTGGGAAAGGCTGAGGGACCTGGGGCTGTTCAGCTGGTCTCGTCAATGCTCGCCAATATCTATAGGGTGGGTGTCAGGAGGATGGGGCCAGACTCTCTGGAGTGGTGCCCAGTGACAGGATAAGGGGTAATGGGCACAAACTGGAACACAGGAAATTCCAGCTGAACACGAGGAAAAACTTCTTTACTTTGAGGGGAGCAGAGCCCTGGCACAGGCTGCCTGGAGTGGGCGTGGAGTCTCCTTTTCTGGAGATATTCAAAACCCCCCTGCACACATTCTTGTCCAGCCTGCGCTGGGTGACCCCGCTCTGTTAGGGGGTTGGACAGGATGATCTCCAGAGGTTCCTTCCAACCCCTATCATTCTGTGGGCTGTGGGGGCTGGCATGGAGACACCCCCAGCCATCTCGCTTGGTGCCCCCATGCAGCAGCCCTGCACTTGCCACCCCACGGCTCCCCACAGACCAGCTCGCTCCGACTCTGGATTTTCCTGCACATCTTCCACCCCCTCCCAACATCCCTGTTCTCTCCTGCCTTCACCCACCCTGGTTCCCTTCCCCACCTCTCTGGGTGACTTGCGAGCTCCGCTGTCGTGTGCGGAAGCCCTGCCGGGGTCGGCACACATGTCCCAGCGGCAGGAGAGCATGAGCACGAGTGGAGATGGTGGGTGACGCCGGTGAGCAGGCAGTGGGTGGGAGTGTAGGCACGGGGACTCGGCAACTTTCACATTCTGCTATTCAAAAAATTAAACATTTTCTAGTCTTAAAGTAAGCCTTGCAAAGCTGAGTACTGTAGTTTTTTGGTATTGCTACTGCTTCATCGGGAACACACCGTCCTTCATTATTATGCTGTAAACAGTGTTAACCTACCTATTTTTCTTCATTTAATTTCCAGAGTAGGCTTTGCATTTTGAAATGAATTACTTTTTGGACAGTGCTCCTTCCCCCCACCCCGCCTCATTCCTTGATCTAAGTTTTGGTTTTTTCTTTTGCCATTATTATTGTCTTTGCTTTTGCTCCAGTGTTTAAATGATATTGTTTGAGCAGCACTCCTGCAATTTGAATCCCTGTCAGCATATCCCTGTGTCAGGCTGAAGGGCTGGGGATAATTGAGGGGAAGCTCACTAGCTGGAGTTTCATTAATTTTGTTACATTATCCGTGTGTATTGATGTTAATGGTATCCACACGCAGATCTGGTTGTGTGATCAAAGTCTTAGCTGATGATGTGGTTTCCACCCTAGCTTTGTAGCTTCTAAATAATAAAATGAGGCTTTCTTTTCCAGGATGTTTGTGCTGTGCTTGTCCAAGCCTGTCAGCTGGTTCACCTTGAACAGGAACATCTTGTCAGCAAAGTTTGTCAGCTTATCCATCACTTACTTAACAGATACCAGGTATGGAAAGTTTGGCCTTGTCCCTCCTTTCCCTGTGTTCTGGCTCCCTGGTCCCCTGCTAAGCCAGGGAGCCTGCCTGTCTCTCTTCATGGGGCTGTGGAGCCAACCTTCATGCAGAGTTTCTCGGATTTTCGCTGTATTGCTTATTTATTCTTAGCTGAGGTTCTGATCTGTGGATCTAGCATGGCTCCTCTTGTAAAACCAGCTTTCAGTCAGAAGCGATACACCATTGGAAATACTCTTGGTATAGGACGCTTGTGTTGGTTTATCCATTTCTTAAGTGTCAGCTGACTCTGTGATTGTGAATAATTTTAACAGCCAGGTCACCTGAGTCTGTAACCAAAATATCTGGGTATATTGACTCCAGCAGTAGATGACGAAGTTTTCTTGACCACAGTCCTTTTCTGTTGGGACAGGTGATGGTTGATGAACAGAACTTGAATTTTCTGCTCCCCTACTGCATCTCTGCGCTTAAGCAGTGCAGCTCTTGGACACATGTTGAAATTCTGCAAGCCTTAGCAGCTCTTGTTTACAATAATGGCCCTAAATGTCAGAAGGTGAGTTTACAGGCTAAGAGAAAGTAACCACAAAAATATTTGCACCCTTTTGCGGTTTCTGCTTGCCTTTTTGTTTTTTTTCCCCCCAATAGAAAGAATAAAGAAGTATCATGTTCTCAAATAGGCACACCTTTTATGTTAAGAATAATACCATTTAAATAGCGACTGATATTTGGGGAAAAGTTGAATTTCAGGTGTGATAGGTGTGCATACTAATAATCAGTAGATAAAAAGATTCTTTCTGTGCCGCATACCTCTATACCTGTAAGCTGCAGCTGCAGGGACCACCTCTTTAACTGGCTTGAGCCAAAGGCACGCCGTTAAAGACAGACAGCATAGCCTGCAGCCTAACCGCCCTGGTGTGCTTGCGTATCAGGCAGGAAACCCGCAGGGAGCTTCGAATTGCACGTTACTCAGCAGGCTCCATTGAGGATCCTGAAACTTATCCTGTAACCAGATCAGGTCTTTAGTGTGCGGTGGGCTGAAAGCCTTTTCAAACTGGAGACTATCAGGTCTCAATCCTGAGGTTTGTACGAAGCTCCTTGTTGCTGCAGTGGCACTGGTAGTGTTTGATGTGTTGAATTCCCCTGCTGTCACCAGCTCTTGGCAGCTTGCAGAGCAGTTTCTGCTGTTGGGCTGAAGCGCGGGGTGGTGATGCTAGCAGTTTCGGAGCTGCCAGCTTGCGTGGGTTTGTAGCCTATATAACGGGAGCAGTTTGGTACAGCAGTTGTTACTGACTTAGCTTTATGTTTAGGAAGAAAGCATAATTTGGGACTCAGTCTGAACAATGCTCATGCCCAACACTTTTAAAATACAAAATAAGAGAACTTTGGAAATTAGTATTTTCATGTAATTTTAAAATAAATAATCTGTCTGTGGAATCTGAAATCGAAGTTGACAAATCTTTTTTTTGTAGCATAGATATGTTTATCTCCCAAACAGAAGAACCAGAAGGCTGAGGGAAGGGCACTGACCCCAAATGACTTTTGGTGGGTTTTTTTTTTAGTATCTCCCGGATTTGCTGGGCAAGACTGGGCTCTTGGTGCAGTTCAGTGATTCTGCTCAGCCAGACGTGGAACTCAGGAGGGCAGCAGTACGCAGCATGGCAAACCTGTGTCTCAGGTGCGTACAAGCCTTTGCGGATGGTGGAGTGGATGCTTTAGAAGATGTACATCTGAGGGCATGGACAGCTGGTCTGCTCTGGTTGTGCTACGAACATTAAATTCAGGACCAGTAAGGTGTATGTGCACGAACCTGAAATCTAAACCTTTAGTGCTCCAAGATATTGTATCATTTGTGGATAAAACCATAATCAGTCTTCCAGAAATAATGTTACAGGGATTAGTTTAGGGAAGAAAAGAAAAAGTTGTGCTGTCTGGTATCTGCAGTGATTCTTTGGGTTAATTTTTCATAAGAAATGGTCAGCTACAAGTTTTTATAGCGACTCTTTTGTAATTCATACATTTTTCCATTCCGCATGTAAATGTGCTGGTGCCCAGCAATGTCAAATGTTTATTAGCTGCTGTGCGGGAAGACTAACCAGTCTCTGTGGGCAAGCAAGTAATTAATAAAAGCAACAGATACTTGGACTTGCTGTGAAGAGTTTTTTGATTAATAGTTCCCCTGAACCAGATGGCTTTTTTTTAAAAAAAAACAAAACCAACCAAACAAAAAAACCACAAAGCCAAAAAAACCAACCAAACAAACCAAAACTCCCGCAAAACTGCAAAAGCCTGGAATTTTGGCACTTATAGATGGAGTCTGAAGAACTACTTAATGTAAATAAATGCAGTATCTGGCCGTTTGGGGCATGATGATTTTTCTTTGTGGAGACTTGGGATTGTTTACCCTGGAGAAGGCTCAGCGAGGATCTTACCAACCTGTATGAACACATGACGGCAGGGAATGAAGACGACAGAGCCAGGCTGTTCTCACTGTGCCCCGTAGAAGGACAAGAGGCAATGAGGACAAACCGAAATACAGGAAATTCTGATTAAAGATAGGAAGGGGGATCAAAAAAAAGGATTATTGAACACTGGAACCAGTTGCCCAGAGAGGCTGTGGAGTCTCCATCCTTGGAAATATTCAAAACCCAACTGGACACAGTCCTTGGCAACCTGCTCTGGTGGAGCCTACTTCAAGCAAGGGGGTTGGACTAGATGGTCCCAGAGGTCCCTTCCAACCTCAGCTATTCTCTTATTCTAGTTTCAGGAAAATCACTTGCAATATTAGAACTGTCCTGTGAGCATTGTCAAACATGCGTTGATGGCTTGAGGTAATTAAATGTGTTGAAACCAGGTGCTTAGGAATCCATTACAAAAGAACTTGTTTAATGACTGTAAATCCAGTGCAACAATGGCCAGCTCTTACTAAAAGGTACTCATGGTTGCAAAGATGAAGTGATGCGGTTGCCCCCTCTCTTCATGCAGTAAGTCAAGTGAATATTAAAATGTTTCAGCACATTAAGGTTGCCCAGACTTCATGGAAACTAGGCAAATGGCAAAAGTCACTCTAGGCCTATTCCAACACCAGATTTTGCCTGAAAAGCATTTATAAGCATGACAGCTTGTTCAGCTCTTGTGGGAGAGTTGTTGGAATTGAGAAGATGGCCACAGAAGCAGAGTAGGCGTAAGGTACACTATGATTGTACGAGCACTTTGTGCAGAAGGTTTCCGTTTGTTCTTCATAGTGGTAGAGCTGATGCCCTTCACAGAGCTGTGTGTCCATCTGGGGCTGTGCCCTTCGGTCTAGCGGAGGGCTTGGATCTGAGTTTGTGTAATGTTATCCAGCTGTGGGACAGACTGTAAACCAACCAGTTGTTACCTCCTGCTTTAATTTTAGTGTGCCTGGACAGCCATACTTGAAAGAGTCGTACAGAAGCATCTGCTTTGAAACTTTTCTAAGTGTTCTACAGTCTTCAAAAACCTCTGATGTAGATGACATCACTTTTTGCATGGTAAGTGTGAGTCTAATTGTCTAGAATACTCCAATTAGGAGATTGTGCTGCTGGAATATTGGAATTTGTAACACATGAAATTTGGAATATTGTCAACTGATATTTTGCTTAAATAGTCTAATATTTTTTTTTTTAATAAAGATAAGTAACCGTCCCAGTAATTATGTTGAGCAAAATCCGTAATTGCCTAGAAGGTCACTTGAAAGATGTGAACCTTCAGTATTTTGGGAAGGAAAAGCAATTCTTTCTGTGTTTTGGTTTTCAGTTACTGCAAAATGCACTGAAAGGTATCCAGTTGCTTCTCAATGGTGGGAAGATGAAGCTAATGCAAACTGACCAAATTGGAGCTCTTCTTGCAGTATTAAAGGTAAATACTTAAATCCACCCTCAGGAAGAGGCAGAGACTGGAAGGTGCGTGTTCCAGATGCGTGTTAAGTGGGAAACAGTAGGAGATGAGAAAGAGGGAGCAGAGAAGCCCGAGCATGGGTAAAAATGTAGTGTGAGATACAAATAAAAAGACATCGAGTTTCTCTCTCAGCATCTTAACTGCACTTCCCACAAGAGAATGTGAGAGAAACATGGGAGGCTTGTTTTTTTTGGACCTACTCAAAATCCTTCTAGAGGTAGTTGAATTTCAGATCCTGCATCGCTGTTACGTAGCATGGGGAGAGGCAGGACCTGGGGGAAGGATCACAAGCCCAGCTGAGAATTGATGAACACCCAAGTAAATATACAGTAAATACACAGAAAATCTTTGTGCATCAAAGTGGAAAAGAATGACAACGTTTTTGTTACTGTTCCAGAAATGTATGTTTCATGGACTGCCAGGACTGAGCATAGAAATGCCTGCAGCCTTGTACCCGGCTCCGTTACCTCAGTACGATAAAAGGTCGCCCGTCAAACAGGAGCAATCAGAACCGGATGCCTCTAAGCAGACAGGGGTAAGGTGAAATGGTACCGATTGCACTGCATGCTCGTTGTGCGCATGTTTGTTGTGTGTTACCTGACGTGGTATCGGTGGCTAACAGGCTCCTTGTGTTTGGAGCATGTGATACATTTCACATTCTCTGCTTTAAAGGTATTGATTATAAATCTCTCCACTGAGTAAAATTGCTTTGTAAACTCAGGTGACAAGAACAAATGGCTCTGCAGAGCTTGGTTTTCCCGAGTTAAGCTGTGTGCATCAGTTATTCATCTATAGCCAAGAATTCTTGGCTTGCAGACATGGGGTTGCTGCTAGTAGACTAGCCAAAGCTTTTCATTTTATAAGTTACATTTTCTTTCCTAACACTTGCGCAATTGTTTGACTCTTTCTTAGAGAAGTCAAGTTCATCTAGAGACTGATTTCCTCCCCCCTCCCTCATCTGTTCTGCTTAATACTTCCGCAGGTTATTTTTTAACCCTCTAACATTTTGGATTACCGATTATCTGAAAGACGTTAGAGAAAATAAAGTTTCGTAGTCATGTTGACTTGTTTCTTTTTAGATGTCCAATACCTACCGTAAATCTAAAAGAACTAGAGAAATATTTACTGTTCCTCTTCTTTAATCACTTTTGTGTGAAATATGATTTTTAACTAAAAGTTTTGTTGGAAATCTTTTGCTATACTGATGGAAGGGCCAAAGCTTAATTTTTGAGGCTATCCAGATATAAACTGCCTCCTTACACTAAGGTATTGCTATACTGATGTTACTGTTGCTACTAATAAGCAGAGCGTAGATTCTCAGATATTAAAGAAGCGATTGTTTCTGTAGGTACAGTATTGCACACACGTATAATTGCACTTACGTGCAGTATTGTATCAAAAGACACTAAATAGCTGTGATAACTCTTGATTAAATCTCATCTAAAAACTAATTTAGAAACTTGATGTACTGTACAGAGGGCATGATTTTTATCATATTAAACTCTGCTTTTATTCTGGATTAGCAATTAGTTTTGTTTTCAGATGAGACCTTTTTTCCTGGTAAAAGATTTTACAACTATAATATGTTTGCATGGCTTTCTAGATATTTCAAAACATTAAAAATAATAATCTATTTTTCATCTTAAAACAGAACCGAAGAAAAAAGTCCAAAGGGAAACAAAAGAAGGGAGATTTGGGGGAAGAGGGAAGAGAAGATTTGGGCGACGCAGGAAACGAATCGGTCCTTGGAGCAGACATGCTGAAATTGCACTTGGGGGATGCGCAGAACAGTCCTTGTTCGGGTCCTCAGACTCAAGCATCAGATGTTGCACATGTGCCTGCTGGAAAGGATCACGTGTCGTCACACTGTACTACTTGGAAAAGAATCAGCAGCAGTGAGTCGGAATATTCTGATGCTGAAGGTGGAATACAGAGTAAAGTGAGGTGATTGTTGTTCATGTAAACATAAAGCATGGTGGCAGAGTGAACTCTTATTCATAACAATTTAAGCTCACGTATCGTGTTAAAGCATGCTTTTTGTTCCTGTAGATCTGTCACAAATTTTACATGTGTGCAGCCTCTTACACTTCCACAGGATCCTAGCACTTTGTTCACCAAAACTGTTGAGAAAATCACTTTCCTTTTGATTTATGTGGTGATAGAAATTCCTGCCTTCCAATTTTCTCCTATCAGTTTGAAATTAAATTTGTTCTTCCTGTTCTTCATCTAAAAAATGTCTTCTCACAGCTAGCCACTACTGTAAGTGAAAGAGGTGAAGTCCATTACTTTTCACTGATGCTGTTTCGTTGATCTTTTTGTTTGTTTTTAAGATCTTACCAAGCCAATGTTCGTCAAGGGGCTTTAGCCTGTTTCCTCTCTGCTATAAAATCAATGGAAAAAAGAGTTCTTTATGGCTACTGGTCAGCGTTTCTTCCTGATGCACCTGGTATTGGCAGCCCCCAGTCAGTGTCCTTGATGACTATTGCTTTAAAGGACCCTTCTCCAAAGGTGAGGCACTTCTGGGTGGAGAAAGCATTGTGGTTTTCCTATATTAATCTTAAGAGTTGTCTTCTCTGGCCTTCGGTAAGTACTTTGGCTACTGTATCTGTGTTGCTTTGTCACTACTGCAAGAAATAAAAGAGGAGGTATTGGTTAAGGAAACAAAGGATTGGTTGTATGCTGCTTAAAGTTAATAGAAAAGATAGTTGAATTTTCTCCTTCTGGAGAAAGAGACTTTCATAAACTTGAATTCTCCATCAGCTCAAAGGAGATGTGAAAAGTGGGTAACAAATGTTTTATCGTTTCAGACCCGTGCCTGCGCTCTTCAAGTTCTCTCAGCCATCCTGGAAGGTTCTAAACAGTTTCTTTCTGTTGCTGAAGATGCCAATGATCACAAGAGAGCTTTTACTCCCTTCTCTGTAACTCTTGCTTCTAGCATCCGGGAGCTGCACCGCTGCCTGCTGCTAGCCCTGGTGGCAGAATCCTCTTCTCAAACACTGACACAAATAATCAAGGTAACTCTACTGTAAATGTTTCAAATGCTGCCCAGGAGATTGTATCGGTCTCTAAGCCTTGAAGAAAGGTTGCGCAGAAATTATTGTAGCTGTTGAGGACTAAGGTGGTGGTGGGAAGTAAACTGTTACCGTCTCACAAGGCTTCCTGGACTGAGTCTTCCTACAGAGCCCTAAGGTTTCTCTTCAGCACAATTCTCTTGTTCCTCTGTTTCTTTCGTGTGGTCTTCTTGGAGCTGAATGAAGCTGTGAAGTGATTCTGAAGCCTCACATTGGCTTTAAAACTGGAATCCTAATTGGCAAAAAAAGCTTCCCATGGGCTATTGAAATTCCTTGGTCTTTATGCCAGGGCACAGTAGTTAAATACTTGTTCTTAGGAGCCAAGGTTGCAACCAGTTTTCAAACAGCAGATAATTGTTTTTAGATGCCCTCAGATAATTATCTGTCTGAATGACCTAAATTGCAAATATAAAACCAAATCTGTTGGAGGCCAGGCTGACACTGTAGCCACCACTGCATGCATGTTCTTTTGTGTGTTTCAGTGCCTTGCAAACTTGGTTTCAAATGCACCATACGGCCGCCTAAAACCTGGGTTGCTGACGAGAGTTTGGAACCAGATAAAGTCATACATTTGTCATAAAGGTTTGTGTTCTGTTTGCCTGGAGCTTCTTTATGTACGTTATATCTTAATTCAGCATTGGTTATTACAAAATAGTTGTGGATTTCCCCACCTGCCCCGTACTTCATAAGCACATAAACATATGTATTGCTATCAGATTGTACGTTGTGAGCTGTCTTGCCTGAAAGCTGCTGAAGAAGGATGCTAATGTGTCAGCGAGATGCTAACGGACTGGCTTTTTCTTCCCCTGCCCTGTTCTTTCTTGCAGATGTTAATGTTCGAGTTTCTAGTCTCACATTATTAGGGGCTATAGTGTCTGTGCAGGCGCCCTTACCAGAGGTGCAGTTACTTTTGCAACAGCCCAGTTCGTCAGGGCTAAATAATAGTGGTAGTGCCACCCCTCACCGTTGTAATTCTTCTGAGCAGTGGAGGAAAGCACTCCCCTCAGCAGGGGAACCTCCAGATAATCCAGCAGAACGTACATCTTCTGAACCATGCTGGCTTCTCCATCTCTGCGTTTCCATCATCGTTCTGCCCCGTGAGGATTCCTGTTCTGACAGCGATGCTAACTTCCCATCGTTTTCCAGTGTTTATGAACCTTGTCCCCTTCGACTGGAATCTTTGCAGGTGGGGATGAACAGCTAGTTTGTGAAATGAACAGCTTAGTACAATATCAAATTACCTCCTGTGCGCCAAGCCTCAGCTGCGGGTTGCCTTTGCTCCGAGCTCTTTCCGTGAGATTTCGGCTAAAGCATTTGCTGGTGCAGCATGTCTGAGCTGCTGTGACTGAAAAAGCACTAACACTTGGATTCCATGCCTGTGGCCTCACCATAACTGCCCCATGGTAAACCAGCTGCAGCAAGTTCATCTGCCCGTGGTTTTTGTTACCTTCAGTATTTTTAAATGTTCCTTGATTGTGTGTGCTGGCATCTGGTGAAGGCTGCGAGTCTTCCCCATGCAAACTCCTCCATGCAGAATCTAAATTAAAGTTTTGGTAGAAAACAGTGGGGAAGAGCCTTGCAGTCAAAGAACAGTCTGCAAGGAACCGCGGAGAGACGCTGGTATGACTAAAGGAGTACCTGTGAATGCCGGGACTTGGCCGTTTTTCCTTCGTGTAACCACAGAAAATAGCAAGATTTTTGTAATCTGCTTCCTGAGCCATCTCACTCTTTTTCTGAAGCGATGAATATTTGCAAAATCCAGCTTCACAGAATACAGCAGCAGTGTTGCTCTTGCAGGCACTCTTGCTTAATTTTTTAGGAGACCTCACTTACAGTAAATAATTCATTGTGTCGCTACTTGATAGTGCTTTTGTGGCCCTTTTTTGAACAAGGTAACAGAATGGGGAGGTTTTTAATTAGCTCTAGTATTCTAGAAGTTGTGCTGCAAGGTGTATCTGTTTACATCAGAGTTTAGTGTATGGTCCCAGTTTTGCTTAACCCATTAACACCCTCTCTGTGTGTTTTTGGGGTATTTTGGTGTAACAGAAGGAAAAAATGCTGAACGGAATTTCTTTTGTTTGTATTTAGGTGTTGGCTCTTCTTGTAAAAGGTTATTTCTCTATGGCTCAGAGCTATTTCTTAGAACTTGGAGAAGTGGCTTGCAGATGCATGGAAGAAATGGATCCATCCATTCAGCTTCACGGAGCCAAAGTAAGAGCACAAGGAAGGATCAACACTGTCGATTTTATCTGTTAGTGTGCTTTGCAAGTACAGCTGAGCAGTGATGAGTATTGAGAGCATCAATGTGTGTGTGGTGTGGCACACCATAAAGAGCTGGTGCCTGCTGTAGCTCTTTGGGAATTGTAGTACCCTGATGCTTTGAGAATTGTACCTTCTGCTCGCAACCTTGAATTCCCATCAGTGTTTTGTTGCTCTGCTGAGTCACCTTGGGACGCACAAGGACTATGACACTGGTGCTTCCCTGATTGAGCATCAGCTGGTGCATGAACTGTAGTCTGTCACCCAAAGGAAAGCTCGGAGAGATTTCCTCTTTGCGCAGCAATTTGTTATGCTGTTCTTATGTGTAAGAAAGGCTTTTCCTCTAATTTTTTCACTAGCAGGGACAGAATAGAGTCCAAAACAATACTGAATTTTATTTTTTGTTCCCTGGGTAGGTAAGTGTAGCCCTAGCTAGAGGTTGTTATAGTTCCATAATACTTGAGTTATCCCTGATTAAGACCTAGTTGCTTTTTGTTTCTTTGCAGCTTCTGGAGGAGCTGGGCACAGGGGTCCTGCAGCAGTACAAACCCGATTCAGCCATTGCCCCTGACCAGAGAGTACCGGTCAGCTTGGTAAGTGGGTGGGCTCCCTCTGAGCTTCCTTTCTTGAACTCTCTGCAAAGTTACTGACATGGATAGAGGTAAATCAGTTGCAGGAAAGCCCTGTGGCTTTATAGGTGCTGATATGTACAATTTTTTTAGACTTCCTGCATTATTTTGGTATCTGGTTTTGGTCTGTAAGCAGGTATGGTTTGCGCTTTTTTTTTAAATTTTACAGCATGTTGATGCTGCCTCTCTGCCTTTCCTCATCCCTTGTCTTCCTGCCTGCTGTAAGCCAGAAAGCTGGAAGAACAGTGCAGATCTTGCATGTGTCATTACTGCTGCATAAAACCTAGACATACACTTTTAGAGTTTGGGTGAATTTGTGTTGTCACAAGAGCCAGTTGGCACGTTCTGTCTGCTCACAAGTGCAGAGAGAGAGGCCAGAGCCATAATCACATACGTGATTTCAGAAAAATGCATTGTTTCAGGCTGTTTGTTGGATAAGTTTGCGGAAGCTGAGGAACAGGCATTCTAGCAGTAATGTAGGCCTGTTTAAGTCTTGCTTCTGTGAACAGAAAGCAAGTTTAAAAATTTCTTTGATGTATGCGAAGTTTTGAGCTGGTCACCAGTGACCCTACAAGATAGGAAACATGTCCAGTAGCACTGGGCTTCTGTTACTTGATGTGAATGTGAATTGTCGAGCAGATGAAAATACCCAGCTGTGCGGATTCAAGAACGGGGTCGTAATTCTGCTTAATGTGATCTAATCTGAGTGCCTGTGGCCTTGAGAAGGAAACAAATAGAACTCAGTGAATAAGTACTTGATAGCAGTACTAAAGTGTCTTTAAATTGTTTCTGAATGCTAAGTATGGTAATTACCTGTGATTATGCTACCTGCTGTAAGTGTGTCTTAAAGATGATCATGGAAAAACACAATCTGTGATAGGACTCAGGCCTAGTTGCTGAGTTGAAATAGGTAAACCTGGCTGCTTCCTCTGTAGGTTGTAACTTTCTGGACAATGATGTTAAATGGCCCCTTACCTGGCATTCTTCAGAGCTCTCCACACGCGACTCTTCAGACAAGCGCCTGCGATGCCCTGTCCTCCATCTTGCCAGAAGCTTTCAGCAGCCTGCAGGTAAGAGAGCACCCCTTGAAGTGAGGCATTTTTACCTCTTGAAGCTTTGTTCTTGTCTACCAGACTGCAGGAGTGTAAAGCCTTCTAAAACTTAAAAGGAGAGGGCAGAGGAGTCTTCCAGATTTTTTTTTTTTAACATTCTGAATAAGCTGTGACTATCGAAGACAGAAAAGGCGACGTAGAGAATAATTAGTCTGTCAAAACAATTAAACTGTGGGTCACGGAAGCTGTTTGGCCCTGCCGTGACTATTCAGCCTTGGTGGTGATGTGCAGGAGATGGAGGGCAAGAATTTTGTGGCATGAGGGAGGGGTGAAGGGCTGTTATTTTGCTGGTCAAGTGTTCGAAGAGACAGCTGAGCCAACAGCCATGGGTTGATGTTCACCAATTTGCATGCGTGTTTTTTCTTTTGTCTGGCTTTTAAAACACTAAACTGCAGTGATTGCCCTGGCGGAAGCAAGCAAATGTGTTGGCCTTACTCTCCTTTTGCAACCTGAAATATGCTTTTAAACATGAAAGCCTTGGCAGGGTATCACCGCTGCATTGTGCAGCTCCTTTTATGTCACCGTGCCCTTCTCGATGGGGAGTACTCTGCCAGATCTCATTTGCCCAAGAATTGCTAGTACAGCAGTATCTCTGGAATTCTCCCTCCGGTTTCTCCAAGTACAGCATGTACTTCATCACTCTGTACTTTGATCCCATACTCTCTCTTGTCCCTGTGGCCGTGTGGGGTCAAGTCAGTGCCCATTCTGACCCTTTGCTCTGATGAAACGAAGATCTTTGTCATGGGTTGGTAAACTGACAATCTGTCCAGGGTGAACTTAATCGGCCTGGCTGTCCTTGTTAATGAAGGGGAAAGAGTGAGGCAAGACAGGAAAAAGCGACCGATCCAGTCCATTGTACCTCTGATGGGCCATACCTTCTGCTTTTGGATGATAGATAAGATCACAAAAGAAACCAAAATATTAACTAACAGCAACAAGATTGTGTTTGCTGGAGCATTCCCGTTTCCCGTGTGGCAAAGAGAAGAGTGAGCTCTGAATGGTAGCTTCTATAGACTCCAGATACTAGGGTCTTTCAGAGTGTCTGCAGTTGTCTGTCTTTGTGGGACAGAGATCTTTTCAATTTCTCTCCGTTGTTACGACTGCTTATCGTTGCAGAATGACCAGCAGATCCTGTGCGTCACTCTGCTTCTTGGCCTGAACCACAGTGAGAACCCACTGGTAAAAGCGGCTGCCGCGCGTGCGCTTGGAGTCTACATCCTCTTCTCTTGCCTTCGGCAGGTCAGAACTGGCCCATTTTTCTTATTATGAGCCATTTTATAATGGGTTTGGTGAACCATAAGATGTGGGACATGAGTTCTTTTGGAATGAATTGGCTATTCTTCTTGCTTTTGGTCTGCAACATGTATGTAGCATTTCTTTACTGTGTCTGGACCTGGAGCCTTAGTTTGGCTGAGCTGGAAGGCTCTAATTTTTCCGGTGTGGCCTTAAATGAGTGATTGTAATAAAAAAATGTATGCGGTAGCTGACGTTGAGATTTGAGTCCAAAATATTTTGAAAGAAAATCCATTACCATAGGTAAGGGAGTGAAAAAGAAATGTAATGTGCCATAGAAGGGAAAATTATCCAGGCAGCTCAACAGGGAGTTTGGAGAAGCAATCACTTTCTTAAGAGTGAGATTTGATGAGTATAACATCAGCAGTCCAGGTAATTATGTTAAAATCCAAAGTAACTAAAGCACCGATGAAATTTAAATAATATATTGAAACCTTTCAGCAACAGCTACCCAAGAGAGAGGTGAACTTGGTCAGCGTGCAGGCTTAGACTGTTAATTAAAGATCAAACAAAGATGTACAGAGAGCACCATAAATGTTAAAAGTTGTTGGCTGCAAAAGAAGAGTGTATTAATAGAGCTGTCTCTGTGCAGATATCATTTTCCCTGGACAGGCCAGAATGTATATGATACTAAGGAAATCACATGAGTTTTTTAAAACTTTCTAACTTTGCGGCAGTTTTTACTTTTATAGGATGTGATGTTTGTGGCAGACACAGCAAACACTATTCTGAATTCCCTCCATCACAAGTCTCCGAACGTCCGTGCCAAAGCAGCTTGGTCCCTGGGCAATCTTACAGACACTCTGATCATCAACATGTACGTAAACGTGTGCCATGGCCCACGGAACTCCTCTCTCTGCCCGTATTCCCGTAGTGTCAGAGAGAGGGTACTGGTCTACTGAGTATCAAAAACCCCAAAATTTGGCTTGGATGCTTCTTTTTAATCATCCTTCAGCCTGCGTGGCTACCAGTGTGTGACGCTGTATTACAGGTATCCCGGATCCCTCTGGGGTTGAGTTCTAAACTGCTTGGTTTAGGTCTTTCTAATCATTAGTTCTGGAGCGTATTCCAAGTTACTTTTCAATTTCCTATTTCGTGTACGTTGCTTTGTGTAATTGCGTGTTCCCTGGTTACTTTACTTTCAACAAAACACAGAAGTAAGATTAATAAGTATTTAACGCTTCCTCAAACCGAAGACTGAAGGAAGTCTAACCTACTGTTACATTTTTAACAGGAGAAATAGTTATCATATATTCCTGCTACGGAATCCCCTCTGAGCAATTCATTGCCCTCTGTTTTTTATTACAGACTTAATGCATTGCTAACTGGCTTTCTTGCATTGATAGTTTGGTTTTAAATTAATAAACATAGTGGTCACATGTAGTAAGGTCTGCCTTACATATTAGCCTTCTAAAGAGTGAAGGTTGTTCATACGCCTTGATAAAGGATTGTATCACGTCTTTGGGGATGGATCATCCGAGCTGGGCTTTCACAGTGTCATCCTTCCGCAGGGAAGCGATGGGACAAAGGTTTCAAGAGGAATTCTCTGATCTCCTGCTCTTGAAAATGTTACAATCCGCGACTGAAGCATCCAAGGACAGAGACAAGGTACGACTGAGGGGAAGGAGGGTGGAGTTATCATAGCATAGTTAACTCTTGCATTTTTATTAAAGAAAAATTAAAAAGGCAGCAGTTAGGGGCTGTTTGGCCCGACAGCCAGGGAGCTGCAGCTCAGCATCCTCTCTTGAGGGCTGGTGTTTGGGGGTTGTTCGACCTGCAGAGCATTTGATTGTGCTTTTCCACAGTGCGGGGAGGGGTTGTTGGGGTTTTTTTCGGGGTGACCACTTGCAGAGAATGATCTTTCTGGTGGTATTTAGGAGGTTACCATCTGATATGACACTGGTCTGATTCCAGATGGACTTATTGGCTCTGAGCTTGACAAAAGCTTTGCCTAAAGGTTAAAAGCAGAATTGGGTTTTTTTGTGTATGTGTGTTCCAGGTAAAGAGTAACGCAGTCCGGGCCCTTGGGAATGTGCTTCACTTCCTTCAGCCGTATCACATAGCAAACCCCAGGTTTAGGGAAGCCATCGAGGAATCTCTTCAGGCCCTTATTTCCACTGTCCAGAGCGAGGCCACTATGAAAGTGCGCTGGAATGCTTGTTACGCTCTGGGGAATGTATTTAAGAACCCTGCCTTGCCCCTCGGTGAGTAACTTGTCCCACTGGCTTTGGATTTGCACAGCAGGTTGTGGTTTTGATAAGAAGGTCTCCGTTACAAACGTGTTGGGGAAGAGGGGAGAAAGCTGAATCTTCCTGGCATACCTTTGCCAGTGAAACAGGGGTCTGTGCACGTGGCATCACTGCGCTGTGTTCAGGTGGATCTGTCACGTTAGAAAGGAGCGTGAGGATGGGTTTAGATAGTGAATAGATGCAAAATGTCGTTTTTCCTCTTACAAAACTTCGTAAGATTAACTTTTTTAACTGATTTTTCATTTTAAGACACCGGATTCTCTCATTTGGACCAGAATAAGTACAGTAAATGTAAGCTCATTAAGTATTTAGGAGATACATTGTCAGTTTTGTATATTTTGACTGATTGAAAAGTGGGGTTTTGTTTGGGGTTTTTTTTTGTAGGAGAGGCTCCTTGGACCACGCAAGCATACAACGCGCTTTCCTCAGTAGTGAAGTCCTGCAAGAATTTTAAAGTTCGAATCAAATCAGCGATGGCTCTCTCCATCCCAAGCAAGAGGGAATGCTACGGCTCCACTGAGCAGTTCTGCCAAATCTGGAGTGCCTTGGTGGTGGCCTTGCAGAAGAGCGAAGACACTGAGGACTTTCTGGAATTCAAGTACAGTGCCAGCCTCAGGACACAGATCTGCCAGGCTCTGCTTCATTTGCTAAGTCTGGCAAAGAGCACGGACCTGCCGGTCATTTGGCAAACAATAACAGAGAATGGGGATGCCATTAAATCCTATCTCTTGCAGTACCTGAAATCTGGAGTTGAAGAAAACGAAGCGGGAATGCACACGGACTTGTGCGAGAGGGAGAGGGTATTAAAAGGCGCTCTCGAACATCTCAGGGGGATAGAGAAACAGCTGGAGGGCAAAGCTCGGGTAAGAGTGTCTGGTTATCTGGGAGATGTCTTGACAAACCACACCAATGCCGCTGAATTAACAGAGGCTTAGAAAAAAACCACCAGTTTCGTTGACCAATAACTTACCCTTCTGGCTGGGCACACTCTTTTTGTTTACACGGTCATCCAGAAGAAAAGTTTCCTGTTGCTGTTATTAAAAAAATTGTTCCAAACTTATTGAAAATCATTCATAATGCCTGATGAGGAGATCTGTAGAACTTTTATTATTGGTTTTGGTTTTTTACACTTAACTGGTACAGTGTTACCACTTGGGAAACAAATGCCTTTTCCTTCTTTGTATGTTTTATAAAAGCAGCCTGTTCTCTGAGTTTATCTAAAAGCATTTTGTTACTGTTGCTGTTATATTCAAAATCATGTTTGTAAAGGAGGGAGCTGGAAGAATTTTGTTTTTCTGAGCACTGCAAGTGTTATCACTCTTGTGTTCCTGCAATAAACCCAAATATGCCAATATTTGAATAATAGCTTAGAGCAAACACACTTTTTTTTTACCTGTCTCTGTTCCTGGTGTCTTACACCTGCCCTGTGCCTCCCTCCTGCCTTCCCTCCTCCTGGCTCTCAACAACCCCAAATTCCTTGTTCCCAGGTGGACGGTGCTGTGCTGCATAAGACACAAAATTCAGAGTAGCCCCTCTGCGGCTGGAATTTCCACTCTTGGAGCAGTGCTGCCCCGGAGCTCTGTCCCCTTTCGCAGTGAGGTTCTAAAGCCCCTGTGGGTTTGTTTCTGCAGCTCTGTCCCCTTCCCCTTCCTCCATGACGATGTTCCTCTGTTTGCTGTGCGCTCGCTGCGCTGATAACCGGCGGGGGACTGGGCTCTCCGGTGTTGCTGGGGACAAATGAATGCCTCCAGGAATGAGCCGGTCTGGGGGGCGCTTGGAGAGTGAAGTGCCTGCTCTCCTAACCTCGGGGTGGATGTTTGAACAGAGCTCAGTGCAAGCCCTGCCCATCGTAAAACCTCTTTGGGATACAAAATTTATCTGCTTTGTTTTTCCATCCTCGCCGCTGGTTTCAGTGGGCCTCAAGGGGGGTGAGCATCCGAAACCCCTTCAGAGGAGCGGAGCCTTTTTCCTTGGATGTTTGGGGCCAGTTCCCTGCCAAGAGTGACCTCTCCCGCTGCGGCAGCTGCAGCAGGAGCAGCTCTCTCTGAGTGCTGTGAAAGGCCGAGCTGCTGCCAGCGATGGAGGCTGAGGAAGAGAAGGGCAGAGCTGAGCCCCAGCACCTCCACTGCGGGGCACGGGCCACATCCTGGCTCAGGAGCACCCCTGCCTGTGCTTCGCCTTACGAATTTGCACTGAAGCTGACCCTTGCTCTTTTTCTCTCTCTCCGGCTGCTGCGGTTGTACCGTACCCATCTTTGAGTTTCCACCACCTGAAACGAGCCTGTGTTTTACAGCTGGGTTCTGCCTCTGGAAGAAATCAGTCCCTTACCATTGCAAACACAGCTCTGCCTGCGTTTCTTGCCCAGGTTCTGCCATCTCCAGAGCTGCCTGCGCCCTGGGCCAGCGGGAACACTGGTGGTGAGGCAGCTGTGGGACTCGGTACCCAACATCCCCTCTCAGGCTCTTCTCCTGCACGGAGAAATCTCTGAGTTATGTGCCCCAAGAAGCGGAGGGGAGCTGCTGGGATTCTCAGCAGCATGTAGCCAACCTCTCTGGTTTTAATAAAAACTTCTGGGCGGTCTCACCTGGCTCCTGAAACACCAAAGGGCTCTGAGGAAACGCGGACTCGTGCTCTGAGCAGCACTAAGCCAGCGATAGAGGCAAACTGATGCTGGATGCTAAAGCAGAAGGGGTCGAGCATTTTCCGATTTGCTGAGCCTGTTCCTCAGTATTTGCCTAAAATCTTTCCTTTAAGACCAGACACGAATAAGGCCCCATGTCTGAACGCCAGATAGAGCTGAGTTCATCTGTAAAGGAATTGAACCCGTTAGGGGCTGGGTCCTGCTGGCTGGTTGTGCGCAGGGGTAGCTCCTCTCTCCTGTAGCTGCTTTCCCCAGGGATGCTCCGAGCGTCCCAGACATCGACTCAACCCGTCACCACGTTACAGCAATAAGCCCTGAAAGGCCGGTTTGGGTAGAGAGTGTGGATTTTGTGGCCTCACCCCAGGCACTCATTACAAACCTGCCTGCGCAGAGAGCGTACGATGGGTCTTACTCTGACACCGGCCTTTCATCCTCTTGTAGGCAGCTCCTTTCCCCGCTTTCTGGACACCCTTAGCTGACTGGGGAAAAAATGGTGTGTGCGCAGGGGAGAGCGGAGAGGCAGGAGTTAGTTTTCCCTCTGGCTGTTGGAACTCCATCCAGCGTCTTCCAAAGAAGAGACAAACGCGGTCAGGGCCGGCAGCGCAGGGCTCAGCCCCGCTCAGCAGCCGGGAGCAGAGAGCGCTGCGCCGTCTCTCCTGCAGCACACGGGCATGGCTGGGGAGACGCGGGTTACGGGCAGCTACCGAGATTCAGGCCTAATTGCTTTGGGCAACAACTAAAAAGCTGCTGGGTGGGGGCTTGGATCGGTGATGGGGTTCAGCTGTGCCTGGTCCCAGCCCACGCTGCCAGTGGCTGAGGTGCCGGAGCAGCACTTGGATGGGCTCTCCTGCCTGAAACTAAGGTCAGTGAGGATTTTATGTGTCCCTTTAGTGTCGGGTGCTCATTTTCGGTGCCCGGCAGAGCAGCGTGGGCTGTGCGCGCCCTGTGCTTCCCGCTCGCTCCACGGGAGAGCCGCGGGGGCGGATGCAGCCTCCGTCCTCGGCCCGGGACTGGCCAAGCAGGAGGTGCTCGGGGCTGGCAAAAGGCAGCACCTTCCCCACCCCGGCCAAGGTTTTATTGTCCTGCCTCTTTATTGTTGTGTTTACAGGGCAGGCGCTTTATAGGTTTTCCTATGAATAGTTTCAAGGAGAAGGTAATTACCTTATCACATGCAGGGTGATTTATAGCCAAGGTGGCAAGGGACATTCAAGCTCTACATCGGCTCCGTTTGAAAGACAATCTGCCCGTTCTTCCGCGCGGGGTCACAGGGTGGGTGAAAACAAAAGGGTTTTAGTGCCCGGTCTGCCCGGTCCCAGCACCGGGACGTCTCCCGCGGCCGAGCCCTGGAGGCCAGCGATTCCCCGGGGTTTTGCCCACCCACAGCCCCCTCGGAGGCAACCCCCGGCGCTCAAAGCTCAGGTTGTGAAGCCCTTTCTCTGTAGCGGCGTTACCTGGACGAGCAAGGCGCAGCGTGCCGGTGCTGCCCGCCTGGCCTCGCACGGCGGCGTCGCGCCAGGCCGGCGTGTGCGGTGAAGTCTCGGTGAACGGCAGCAATTGCTTTTGTTGGGCAAAACTCCTCAGCAGCGGCACCAGGCCCAGCTGGCAGCGGCTGTGGGGACTGTTACACGTCTCCCCTCGCCTCCACACAGCCAGTCTTTTTCCTTCTTCCCCCTCCCTTTTTTTCTCTTTTTCTCTTTTTTCCTTCCCCCCGTTTTAATTTTTTCCTTTCATTTTCCTCTTTTTTCCTTCTTCTTCCTTCTTCCTGTCTTCCTTTTCCCCTTTTCCCCTTTTCCCCTTTTCCCCTTTTCCCCTTTTTT
>VXBO01000020.1:321556-343121 GCA_013400135.1 Rhinoptilus africanus | reverse complement strand
CTTCTCTCAGACTCTTGACTTTTCCCTTCCTATGGGGTATTATCAGCGATCTTGGTTCCCTGTTTGATTTGAAGGTCACTCGGGGCTTTATCTCGGTGCCATGCCGTAGACTCTGGCTTATGCCATTTTTATCTTCAAGAGCCCCGAAGACAATCAGTGCATTGATGAGATTAGGTGNAATGTACATTATTTATATATATATTTAGATATCTCTATAGATGTAGATAACAAACATAAAAATAACTCAGTATCACCTCTGAGATTCTCCCTAACCCCAAAGGGCAATTTAAGTGTGTTAACTTTTTCTTAAAGAAGAGCCCGTCAATAAACCCTCGGTCCAGAGGTTCTTCGGTTTATATCTGGATCCTACACGCTGGTCCCCGGGGTATGTGCTGGTTCTGATCGCAGACCCCGTGCCAGCGGTTGTAATATTTTACTGTTGGGTGCATTGTGGGGCTCGGTGGGTACAGTGCGCTGTTAGGAGCTTTTCCCCGTTTTATGGTGGGTAATTAGAACTTTATGACAGCAGCAAAATGGGAGGGTCCAGTCCCCATAAACAGGTTTATAATGGATATAAACTATGCACCTCTGTAACTTAGCAAAATTAACACTTTAGGGACAATTTGAGTGGCAGCCCCAAAATCAGAGCTGCCCTCCAGATCCAGCGCTGCCGGGACCTGCGTTGGGGAGGGGGAAATGGTCCCGTCTCCGACCCGGCTGTTTCCGTGATGTCAGTGGGCGCAGCATCGCTGTGTCCAGCCTGAGCCCAGACATGACACTTAGCCTTTTTCCCCCCCGTGGCCGGGCTCCTGATCCAGGCCGGCGGCTGTGTCCCCATGGGTCTGGCTGAATCCCTGCCGCCGCCTGAGTCGTTGGCGATCCGGGGCGTAGCGCGGCCGGCTGCGTTTCGGTGTTGGGCATCACTAGTGATTCACAGGATGTTTGCGAAGCTCCGGGCAAAAGTGCAGCCCGGTGTCAGGTCGAGATGTGCCGCGCGATGGCTGCAGGGGGCTCCTCATTTAAAAGTACAGTGAGGGGTTTTTTTTAATAAAAAAGTACAATTTGATCGTATTGATATGACTGAAAGCAGATGAGAACCAAGCTGCTGCACTGCTTTTGCCTGCCAAAGACACAAGACTGGTGTGTACCTAGAAAATGGCACAAGCCTGTGATGAAAGCAGCAAGGTTATTGTTTGCTGCCCTAATCCTCCCCTATTGCTCCCCCCACCCCAAAAGCCGGCTCGGGGGGATGGGTCTGGCATCCCTGAGGAGGAGGAGGAGGGTGACGGGGCTGGCTGCAGAAAGCCGTGGGTGCATGGACCCCCTGAGCCTTGGGGGTCTGGGGGGGGGCTGTCACACCGCCTGTCCCCGTCGGCTGGAACACAGGGTTAAGGCTGCAGGAGCCAGAGCCTGCGGCTTGTCTGGAAGCATGGGAAAGCAGTAAAACATTTCACGGGCAGTGCAGCTCGGGGGCCGCACAATAGCTGGGTCCCATAAACAGACTTTTATATTATGGCTGTAGCTCCAGTAAAAAAAAAAAAGAAAGCCTTAACAAGGGCAGGCTCCGCAGCCAGGGCCGTTCCCGGTGATCCCCATCCAGGCTCCTCTCTCGGGTGGCTGCAGGGTGAGGCCGAGGAGGAATAAATCTTTTTGCCCGGGAGCCGCTTCCAGCTGCGGCAGAGCGGGAGAGCGGCGGGAGCGCAGATGCGTCGGGCTTCGGTGGCTGTCTGAGCCCCTGCTCATAAAGCCCAGACCACAGAGCATCCCGCTCGCTCCGGGAGGGAATCTCCATGTCCCGGTGAAAACCGCCGGAACCGTTCCCGTGCATCCACCCTGGCCAGCAGGGTCCCCGGGGGGGTCCCATGGCGGGGGTGAGTGGTTGTGCCGCCGGGGGACGGCTGGCTCCTGGGGCTTGGCACCCCCTGCCATGGCAGAGCGTGCCGGGGAGGGTTTGCCTGGGCAGGGGTTACCTGCCCTGCGGCAGCACGTCCCGTCCCGGCATTGTGCAGAACGGGGTCCTGCTGCTGCAACAGATAAAGCCAAAAAGCAGGAAAATGGGGGCCAGCAGGGCGGCTGGGGAGGAGGAACGTGTACTTGGGGGCAGCCTGGAAAAAAGCATGAAGGTGGCTATCGCCCAGGTGGATGCTTTAGGCTGGGCTGGGCTGGAGCTGGCCGTGTCCGCTGGGAACGGGGGGCTCGGAGGAAAGGTACCCGCCGGCATCAGGGAGCTCTCTTTGTTAGAGCAGTGAAACCAGCAACAGCAATAATGCCTTGTGCTGTTTTCCCAATATAAGTTATCTAATCTGCCCAAATCCATCCCAACCGCGAGGGCATGTGAATAACAATAATACCTGTCCCATTCCAGGAATGGGAAAAACCCAAGCCAAGTTGGTGGCTCCCTACAGCTCTGCAATGTAACCATGGCAGAAGGCTTTTACCTTGCCCAGCAAGCGGTTTCTGGTGCCCGTGGGCTTTGGGGACGCAGGAGCCCCCGGCCAGCGCAGCCCCTGCACGGTGGGGCCGGAGGGTGGCACCGCTGCCACCATCCCCAGAGCCCGACCTTGTGCTGCTGGGGAGAGTTAATCTTCATCAAGGCTCGGAGTCTTCCGCCGTTTTATCTAGAGACCCAAAATCTCGGTCACCAGCCTATCTGAAAAATCTCAGCATTCGTTATTGTTTCTCAAACAATAAAAGTCTTGTCCTTTAGATTGCAGGGAAAAGCTCGAAAATCAGCTTTTAACCTCTTTTAAAGACAACTTTGTGACTCTAAGTGTCTTGACACCTGAGTTACAAGCATCCTCAGTTGGGTAGAGATGATTTGGGGTTTAAAATGGATATTTTATTTTTTGTTTCTTAACAAAAACTTCACCCCACCCAAAAGAGATGGAAGATTGAGCAGAAACTCTGATTTTCTTTCCAATAGGAGCAGCCTGTGCTCCTCATCTATCTTTAAGATCGTGCTCAGAAGAAAGGGCTTTATTTTATCTCCCCTCCCATTGTTTAACCAGCGCTGCAGGATCTCAGAGCGGCAGCGGCTGAAGCACACTCTGCACGAGGCCGGGACCGCGGGGAAGAATGTGTGTGACAGTGCCCCGGTTGAGTAATGTTTACCCTGTTCATGGCAGGGACGTCCACTCGGACCGGCAAATATCCACCTGCCAGAGGACATTCTTTTATTATCAGGGATAAAAGGGGTTTGCTGGGAAATGATCAGGAACCAGACATGGTGGGGAGATTCCTATCTGTGGGACGTGTTTAACCAGCTGATGGGGAAAATTTGGAGACGATTAAAGCGTGACTTTGCTGTGGTTTTGGTGGAGGGCGCAGGTAGCCGCCTGCGCTTTGGCAGATGCTTTGGGAGCTCGTAGAAAGCTCCCAGACTCCAGTTATCTTTTCTTTCCCTGATTCGGTCATTTTTAGAGTAGCCCGTAAAGCATCCTTCACCGAGCCAGCCTGCATCAGCTCTTCCCCTCCATAACCTGGGAGAAGGAGATCCTGAAATCCCAGGAGGAAGATCCTTTACCTGGGTGGGTTTTGTAGCTGGGGGTGTCCGTGCTGTGCTGGGACAGCTGAGAAGCCTCCAGCAACCTCTGCTGATGGTCATTTTGGGGACCCCTCCCCAATGCCCCTGTGCTTTGCGGTGGCAGATGATGCTCTGGATGGTCTCAGCTGGGAAACTGGGCTTCGCCACCGTGGTTTTCTTTCCCAGGAAAGCTGTGGGCTGGATGGCTGTCTGTCCATCCACCGCTTCAATCCCAGGGCAGTTCAGTGAACCCGGCCGAGAGCACGGTGCTGGACTCCTCATAATAAATGGCTTTTTGCCGTAGCCGTCAAGGCAGACTCGTAAAAGACGCTTTTGTTTCCCGTGGGTTTTCCTCAGTTAATTATTTGTGATCTGTAGATGCCTTTCCATGACACATGGCTGATCATATGGTTATCAGTGCAGGGTGTTTTAGCCAAATTAAATATATTTATATAGAAGACCTGTGCTCCAGCCAGATTTCCCTTCTGGGCGGCGGTGGGCTGTGGTCCGATTTGGAGGCTTGTGTGTGCCTGGTCCCTCCATCTTCCTGCGGTGATCTGTTAATCATGCACTTGTCGAGAGGGAAATGGGATGCAGAAAGGCCGGAGGAACAAGCGAGAGCTGGGCAGCGCTGGGCTGTGAGGGGCCGGGCGAGCCCCGCAGCGGGAAGAGCCGGAGGAGGCAGAGTCGCTCCCTGCGGCTCAGGACCCTCGGGGTGGTGTCCTAGAGCCGTGGGGACGCCGCAGGAATTGGCACGATGGGTGCAAACTGTGCAAATTGAAGCACAAGGGGTGCAGATGGGTGTTCCCATGGGAGCAGCTCTTTCCACACCACGGCACTGGGGGCTGCAGCCCCGCTGGGCGCTCAGCATCCCTCACCATAAACTCCGTGCTGTAATTTCAGACGATGGGCTTGGGGAGAAGCCGGGAAGCGGCACTGGAGGAAGGGGCACGTTGGCCAGTGCTGTCCCTCCCGTTTATCCTTCAAGGGTGTCCTTTAGGAGCTCGCATGTCTGTTTGCATCCTCATGCCGCGCACGCCGAGGGAGCCAGGGAGGGGTGGGGGGGGTTTCCCTTCGTAGGGCCACTTTCGGAGGGGCTCGGCACGGCCAGGGCAGCCTCACCAGGGTCCCCAAGGGTGATGCCAATGCCTGGCGGTGTTTTGCAGGGGTCCGGTACAGCCAGGCGGCGAGTGGCGAGGCGGCATCCTCGGGGACCATCAGCCACCACAGCGGCGGTGCCATGGTCACCACCAGCCAGGCGGTCCTGCAGCAGGTCTCCCCGGCCGGCTTGGACCCGGGCCACGGTTTGCTCTCGCCCGACGGTAAAATGGTGAGTACACCTGGCCCATTGCGGCGGCGGCGCTGATAAGATAAGAGGGCCCAGCGGGCAAAGCAAACACGCTTTCCCCCGGGTTTCACACGCGGTCCGCGGCGAACAATGGCGCATTGTGGGGCCGGGGCCGCGGCGCGGGCGCGCGGCTCTCCCCAACGCCCGCCTCAGAGGCGGCGCTCGGCCCCCGCGCTCCCCTAAATCTGACAGGGCCGCGCTCGGGATTTTATTGATTGCGTGCCCTCGCAGATTGAATGCGCCCTGGGCGGATCTCTGTTTGTTTTCTCCTGCCGATGACAGGGCTGTTGATAAAATGCTCATTCGTTATTTTTTTTTTCCCCTAAGTTTGGAGTTTTGCTGGGGAAGCGCTTGCCTTGCGAGCAGGGATGTTCTTGTCCCGGAGCGTCACCCAGGATGTCTAACCCAGAGCTCCTGCCTTTCCCCGTCCCATTCCCCACATGCTTGGAGCTCTGCTGCAATGACTTTACGGGATTTACGGGACATTGGCATCCCCGCCGGGGTGCCCGACACCTGCCCATGCCGGGTGCTGCTGGGCTATGGCAGAAAAGTGGTTGTAAATGGCTGGGCTGGGTTTCCAATGCCCCAGCGCCCGGCTGCTCCCGGCTGCGGGTGCCTGGTGGGCGCAGAGCCCTTCGGAGGGGTGCGGGAAGGAGTGGGGGTGAGAAGGGGATGCAGGGGGCCGGGGCAGGAGGGGATGGGAGAGCCGGGGGCAGGCTGGCAGAGGTTCGCCTGCGGCTGCCGCTCTTCCGGGAGGAGGTTTTTCTGCTGAAAGCGAAAGTCAAACATGGCACTGGGCGGCGGGGCCAAGCGCGCTCTTCCCCGGTTTTCACTTCCATTTTCGGAGGGTTGGCTCTCCCGGGCCATCGCGTCGGACTCCCCGCCAAGCTGGGTGGCTGCAGAGGGGCTCGGCATCCCCTCCCCCAGCTGTGGCACCGTTTAATTTTGCCTTTCCTCTGGCTCAGGAGGGTCTCAGGGCAGCCCCTCAGGCTCGGACGCTGACCCTGCAATGCCGTGCATCCCCCGCCAAGCATCGCGGAGCAAAACCCCAGCGCCCCCAGCACATTCCCCCCACCCCAAACACACCCGTATCGCCCCAGGGGTGTGTTGAGCCTTATAACGCTCAGCCTTGAAGTCATAAAATGAGTCAGGAGCAAAGGCGGCAGCGGCACGCAGCGAGTGCCTGGGGCGGGGGTCCACGAGGACGAAGCCATGCGGAGCTGGGTGGCAGAGGGTGCCGGCACCCCCCCTGCCAGCTGCGTTTCCAGGGGCCATGTTTTGGGGGGGGGGGGTTGCCGGAGCACAAGGAGGGGACCCTCGGATGGGGCAGAGGGAGCTGACCGCAGGCAGGCAGCGCGGGAGAAAGCCGTGTGGAAATGCAGCAGATTAAACCGGGAAAACAACCCGCTGAAGTGCAGTAGGCAGGGGGTGCAGCAGCAAAAGCCCCCGAACCACCCCCGCGGCGCGGTGCCGTCAGGGTCCGCGGCAGCGTGTGGCTCTGC
Source organism: Rhinoptilus africanus (assembly GCA_013400135.1). Classification (NCBI taxonomy): domain Eukaryota; kingdom Metazoa; phylum Chordata; class Aves; order Charadriiformes; family Glareolidae; genus Rhinoptilus; species Rhinoptilus africanus. The sequence goes on along the minus strand of VXBO01000020.1, from coordinate 336,748 downwards.
CAGCTTATCTCTGATCTTTAAGCAGGGCTAGCTAGTGCTTGCAAGTGATTTAATAAAAATATGCTGTAGGCTGTGGTTTCTAGTAAGTAAACATGTGCTTTTAATACCCCACACGAAACCAAGAGCTGCTAAGGAAGCTGCTGCATCTGAAGGCCATCGATTTTTCCAGGGAGGAGCGTTACTGAGGCTGCAGAAAGCTTTGGTGGTTCACTCTTTCATGCTCTGGTCTTGCCCTCAGCTGCGGTAGTGCCAGCGGGTCTTCCCCAAGGATCTAGCGTCTGGAGGGTCTTTTTCAGTCATGCAATCTCCAGAGGTGATTTTGGGCTTTGGGTCAAAACCCCCCGTGAAAGGAGCCCGGCTGCAGGCAAGCAGCGTGCACTTGCCATGAGCTGTTTGACTTGTGCAGCCAAGTGTGGTGTAACCTGGCCTTGAAGAGACTTTGAAAGTGGAAAATACCGGATCAGGAAATATGAGTCACTCCTGGGCTTTGGAATTTATTGATGGATTTGTTTCAATTGCGACGGAGCTATCTCCGACTCGCATGTGCAAAATAAACAAGGTGCTCGGACTGGTGTCCAGAAATGTCACAGGAAGAGCCGCAAGGATGGCTCTGAGTCGGGACTGAGGTTGCTCAGTGCAAGAGGCCTAATTAGAGGGATTAGGAGAATGGGCAGGAATTAAAGAAATCAGGCACTTCGCCCCCAGTTTGTCCTGGGGACCTGCTCCAGGCCTCTTGTCACACTCTGAGCGCCTTTGAGTGTCTGATCCCCAAACACTGGCCCGATATCCCGGGAATTGGCTCTGGCCAAGTGCCATCTCACCAGTATCCTGCCCATCTGCAGAAGTGTTGACTAGGATCATCTCTGGGAGATCCGTTCTATCTACTTTCTGTCTTTTTTTCTTTACCTTCCCAAGTTTGTATTTCCCACTTTCCCCTACAACCGTGACGGTGAGAAGTTAATAAGTGTTGAGAGTCCTCTGCTCTCCCCGAGGGCAGGAGCTTGGACTTGGGGGACAAAATGGCAAAGGCTCGGGATGTGCCGTGTCCCGGCGCTGTGCTCTGGTGGAGCTGGAAGCCCGTGCCAGCAAAGTCCTTCCCTGCTGCTGCCGCTTCGCTATTTATTAACCCGATGTTCAGGGTCCCAGCCGGGGTCCGCAGCCCCCGGGGCGGTGGGAGCTGTGTCTGCTGAACTGAAGGTGCCCAGCGAAGCTGTAGGCTTCTTGCCTCTTGGGAGGGGTTTTTCCTGACCTCCCTCCCCTGCAATATTCCTGCAGAAGGGGGCAGGTGGCCGGGGAGGGGGCCAAGAGCATCCCTTGGCTGTGTCTGATGGTGGCTGTCCTGCTTTGCTCCTCGGCAGATCTCCGTTTCGGGGGGCGGGCTGCCCCCCGTGAGCACCCTGACCAACATCCACAGCTTGTCCCACCACAACCCCCAGCAGTCCCAGAACCTCATCATGACGCCGCTCTCGGGAGTCATGGCCATCGCACAGAGTAAGCGTCGCCTGCCCCGAGCTCGCCTCCGCGCCCTGCATGGGCCATCCCCCCTGTCACCCGGGGAAGGGGGGGATGCCCTGCCCGCTCTCACCGACACTGACGTCCCTGCTCTCTCCCTCCTTCCAGGTCTGAACACCTCGCAGGCGCAGAGCGTACCTGTTATCAACAGCGTGGCTGGCAGCTTGGCAGCTCTGCAGCCCGTCCAGTTCTCCCAGCAGCTCCACAGCCCGCACCAGCAGCCGCTGATGCAGCAGTCGCCCAGCCATATGACGCAGCAGCCTTTTATGGCCACCGTGACTCAGCTGCAGAACTCGCACAGTAAGGGTCCGAATGGTAGCTGTGAAGGGAAGGGCCCAGAAAATGAATTTCCGAAGGAAAAGAAGCTTTTCCTCCCTTCCTGCTCTCCCCTGCCCAAGCTCACGCCTTCGGCTGGTGCCTTTCTCCCAGTGGTACCAGCCGGCGCGGGGCTGCGAGCAGGATGCACGGGGGTGCGGGGCGGCTGCATCCCGCCCCATCCACTCCTTCCCCTCTCCCCACCTCCCCTGCCACCGCGCTGCTGCCCTGCGGGTGGGATGCAGCCCCTCACCCGCGTTTCGTTCAAGCTTTATTTTTCCTTCCGTGTTCTTATTGCTAAAACTCATGCTTTGGGGAAGGCGGTGGCCGGGCCTATTGCGCTCTCTGCAAAGCGAACGCTTCCCCGCTGTGCCTGGATCTGGATTCACCCCTCGGGCTCAGCCATCCATCCTGGCCCTGGCCCTGCTCCAGCACCCAGCTCGGCTGCCGAGGGGTTGCGGACCTCCAGCGTCTGGTCCAGCCACAGCCCTTCTCTCCCCACTGGTTTCCCTGGGCAAGCAGGTAGCTGAGAAGGGGATGGCTTGGAGGCAGGCAGCGGTTTCTTTCTGTGGCTTGTTTCATCTCATTCCTGTCCCCATGATCCTTCCCCATCCTCACACGGCACCCCTGCAACCTGCCCTAACGCTGCTCAGCTCCGGCGCGAGGGCTGCGGGTGGCTTTTCTGTGACGGCTGCTTGTCTCCCTCCTCTCCGCAGTGTACGCACACAAGCAGGAGCCTCCCCAGTATTCCCACACCTCCCGCTTCCCCTCGGCGATGGTGGTGACGGATACCAGCAGCATCAGCACACTCACCAATATGTCTTCCAGTAAGCAGGTAATGTCCGGGCAGAGGTGGCCGAGGGTGCCCAGGGTGGGCGTGCGGAGGTGGAGCGGGGCTGGTTGTCCCCTAGGGATGGGGCTGGAGGAGGGTGTAGCGGAGTGGGCAGCTGAGGATGAGCCTCAGGGTGCCGAGAACCCCATCCCAGCCCCTTCACCGGCACCCAAAATCCTGCCTGCAGGTGGCAAGCGTGATGGGGATTTGGGTGATGGTCTGGCTGTGCTGGATGAGGACACCTCTAAGGGCTGGTGGTACCAGCCAGGCCATGCTCATCCCTGGGACAACTTCACCAGGGTGGGAGCATCCTGCTGGGGTTCAGATTGGGCTGGGAAGGTGAGGAGCAGGCAGGCTCTGATGCCTGTGTCCAAGGTGAACCAACTCTGGCTGGAGTCGAGCGGAGGAGCCAGGCTCTGATGGGCCCCGACTTCCCCGCAGCCTGTAAACCTTTATCATCGCCCCGGTGCCGGCGCGGGTGTAAGGCAGGATTTATCCTGGTTCAAATCAGGTGTGCGAGGCCTCACCCAGACAATGGTCCCTTTCTGAAAGCCAGCCCTGGGGACTGTGGGAAATGTGTGTCCCTTATTGATTGCTAGATAAATACGAGAGAGCCTTGAACTTGCATTCAGATAAACTTTCTTACCGAGGTTTGACAGGGGAGAGGAAAAAAATGTCTGCAATGACCACAGAGTAAATACAGCGTGGGATCGCTGAGACCCCCCCAGGGATGGCTGGCGGGGGTCAAAGGAAGGGGCTGGGGCTGCAAAGGGGAGAAGCTGGGAGAGGGGCTGCCCGGTGGGGGGTTTGGGGTGCCTGGGAAGGGGGGATGAACATGCCCCGCTTTGTAAGTGCGGGGGGTTGACCATTTATCTGCGCCCATGCATCTCGGTCCGGGAGGCGGTCAGGCACGGCCGCGCTCCTCGGGAGCACCATTTCCTCCGCGCGGCTTTATCAGCCCATCTGCTGTGCGCTCAGCCCGAACTCCCCCTGATTAATCCCGCTCTCCCACCACGGGCCGCCTTTGATGCCGGGCTGGCCCAACGGAGCCCTGGGCACGCAGGAAATGTCCCTGGCAGGGAGAGAGCGCCCGGCCATCCCCGCTGCCCGCCTGCGATCAGCCTACCTTGACGCAGCGCCGCCCCGGGGTGCTGGGGGCTCCCTCCGTTTTCCACCTCCATCACGCTTTTGCACTTTAATTAAAGCAGGAGGAGGCCTGGCGGCTCGGGAAGGGGGAGATGGGGCTGGAGCCAGGGGTGCAAGGCGCCGGAAGGGCACGCACCCACCCCGTTACCCCCCTGTACAAAATAAACAAGCACAGGCTGGTCCAGCAAGCGCCAGGGGCAGGATCTGGACCCCGTCCCCCCACACAGCGCGGGAGCGGACACCAGGGCGGTGTGTCCCTCCCTGCACAGCCTCCCAGCCCCTTTTCCCACCAGCCATTTGACATTCCAGCTAAAGCTGCAGAAATGTATCCCTGAACATTAATTATTTTGTCCCCAGTGGTTGCCCCTTTCGTTAGCAAGCGGTGATTGAAGTGCTGCCGGGGTGGCGTGGGAGGGGGCACCAGAAATGCTGCTCACCCCCAAAAATGGCTCAAATGCCCAGATATTTATGCAAAGCCCACACAAAACACCAAGCCTTGGGGGGAGGGGGGGAGGCTGCTCCCAAGCAAACCCCTTTTTGCAGGGGAGAGGCATCCTCCTGCAAAGCAAAGCATCATTCCCTGATGGCTCTCCTGCCCCCCGCAGCCCCCACCCCAGACCCTGCAAACCCTCCCCGTGGTCGATCCTGGCTGCTCCCGGTCCTGCCGGCGGGGATGGAGGATGAAGGGGCGTCCCCGCTGCCCCCCCAGCTGTCCCCCCCCAGCCCGGTGCTGCAGATCGCTTTATCAGATGTTGTTGTTTAGACCTGGAAGGGGCAAATACCTCCCGGTTCCTTTGACAACGCTTAAAGCCCAGCCACCATTTTTATTACGTTGGCAAACACCTGATAGCCGCGGCCCGTCCCTAATGACATGTCACGGGAGGCTCCTGGCGTCTCCTTATCTCCGCCTTAGGATGTTTGCTGTGTGCTCCAGCCCACAAGGTCACCCGCGGCTCCCGGACCCCCCACCCCAGCAGTGACCGGGGGGACCCCAGGCGGGAGACCCACCCCAAGGGATGGAGAAGGGGCCGCAGGCGGATGCGGGGGCTGCTCAGCTCCTTCCCCGCGGGTGACAGCAACGCTGGGGGACAGCCATGAGCCCGGTCCCCCTCCCCGCTCCCCCCCCAGCGCAAGCCCCTGCGCTCAGCCCCGCGCCTGGCTGCTCCCGGCAGCGCTGCTGGGCTGCGTGGCGCGCTCTCTGCGACAGCCGGGGCACAAACAGGCCCTTTTTTTAGTTATTACTATTTTGGGGAGGGGGTGGCACTATGTGGCTGGGAAAGTATTTTCCCACTGCCTCTCCCTCAGGGATGCTGGGGGGGGGGGGCTTGGGGCCAAGCAGGGCTTGTGTGGCACCACCAATGTCCCAGGGTGGTGTGGGAGGTGACGCCCCCGAACGCTTTGCCATGCCCCCGGAGAGCCCCCCACCTGCCCGCCGGTCACTGTGCTGCTCTCTGCCTCCCCAGTGTCCCCTGCAAGCCTGGTGATGCTCCACACCTCGCTGCTTCCGCACATAGCAACGGGATCTTATTTTCCACACCATCCCGCCGGGTGAGCCCGGGGAATCGCCAGAGCGAAGCCCAGCGCCGCAGCGAGGAGCCCAGCAACCCGAAATGCAGCTGGAGGCTGGAGACACCCCCTCGCCCTTCCGCGCTTCACCGGGGACGAGCCCGGATCCGCGGGGTGCCCACCCGGCACCGTGCCTCTCCTTCCCTCCACACAGTATTTCCAAGACACGTCTTGGGGATTTTTTTTTTTAAGTATTTGCCTTCCAAGAGGCTTTTGGCTCTCCCGAGGAATGAGGAACAAGCTGTACTGGGGACTGGCAGAAGGGGAAGATGGATAATATTTAAGTTATACTCCTCCACCCGACGGACTGAGAGGGACTTGAGTCTGTTACTTGGCGTTTGGAAGGAGGAATTGCATGTGCTGTTGAACTGAGCCAATTAAACTGTAAATATAGGTACAGTCTGCTCCATCCTCACCCTTCCCCACTCTTATACATAGAGATTTATATAAAAGAAGTAAATTTTGTCCAATGGATGTAAACTGCTGTAATTAAGTGCAATTCCCCCATCTGTATATATTGTGCCCGAATCTCTTCTTTTTCTCCCTCCATTTTTTTTTTTTTGTTTTTTTTTGGTAAAGGTCAGAGCTGATGGTGGGTTTGGTGGTGTATTTCTCTTCTTCCTTTAAATGAGTTAATTCACGAGGAAAGACCTGGGCTTATGCAAGGACGCCAGTCAGGCAGGACCGGCCTCTGCCCTATGAGGGGGACAAGCAGACACGTGTCCTTTGCACGGTGACATCCCGCGGGAAGAAAGGCCATGGGGGCGAGCCGAGCAGAGCCCCGCAGGACCTGGGTGGTCTTCGTGGGGACAACTGCCGTTACGGAGCTCTCACGGGTCTCTCCTGCTTTGGGGGACGCTGGGATGGACTGGGGTGGGGTGGGGAAGCGTCACCAGCCTATTCGACACATCCAGACCGCTGGGAAGCGCTCGGCGTCAGCAGTTTTCTGGTGAGCCTGTAGCATTTGCTGCTACAGAGGCTGCAAGAAAGTCCGGTGGGATCTTTCTCAAATGGGGTTCAGAGAGTGTCTCCCCTTTCTCCCCACCTCGGGGCGCAGAAGGGACTGGGCGCCCAGTTACTGCCTCGTCTCCTGCCCAGTAAACAGCCGGTAGAGGTAGCTTATTTCCACCCTTAGCAGGTTGATGTTGAGCCTTGTTGGCTCCACCCTTATCAGTAAACACGCTGCTCTCCTCCTCGTGGTGTCACCTCCAAGCCGCAGCTGGACGCAGGGGCGCTGGGCTGTGACGTGGACACGCCGGCCCGAGGTCCCTGCCGGCCACCCGCCTGGTCTCGCCTGGCGGCGGCTCTCGGGGGAAAAAGCTTCCCAGCAACATCTCTGAGCTCCAGCCGGTGAGTGAGCCCACCCCTGCGGCGAGGGCACAGCCCAGCTGGGCTCCTGCGGGGGACACCCGCTCCACACGCCCCCTCCAGAGCCCTGAAGGGCTTTGGGTGCCCAAGTCCTACCTCCCAAAGCCCTGGAAGCTGTAAAAGGCGTCGTGTCCCCTCCCGTGAGACACCGGCTCCCTGCGCCTGCTCCCCTTTGCAAATGGAGCTCACACTCCCCAGTCCTGCAACTTTCTTTTGAACTTTGCAGCGTGTGCCACCTGCTGAGAGTGACGTGGAGAGGCGGAGAGCAGCAGAGGTGCCCATGGACGGATGACCACTGCTAAAAAGAAAAACACTCGATGCTTTATTTGGGGCAAGAAGGGCTCTTTTGCTCTGTGTTTGTACCATGTCTAGCGCAGCGGGTCCTAACCCTTGCTGGGGCTAATGGGAGTTGCCCTACAGCGAGTAAGTCATCATGAACTGGAGACCAATATTCAGAATGACATTTAATTTAATGTATACCATAATTAAATACCATTTCTTCTGACTCATTGCTGCCGTGTGGTCTGTAAATTCCCCGGTCCCCCTCGGCCCTGCTTGGCAGACCTTGGTCCAGCAGGCAGGGACACAGGCTGGTGGCGGTGACACATCCCTGCTGTCCCTTGCGATGCTGATCCAGGTTTCTACCTGCCTGAACATGGCGAGTCAAGTATTTCGTATGAAGCCTCTGGAATTAGCCAAAACCGTCAAGAAGCTGCAGGAGGTTGGGAGACCCACGTCCTCACCCTTCTAATGATGCACTAATGGTGTTGCCCTCACTCCAGCACAGTTTATTCCTCATCCTCCGCTAACTTTAGCAGCCAAGTGTTAAGCAAATCAATTAGGGGCTGAGTGCCAAAGCCAAGCCCCATCCGTTTTGGATACTGAGCCCGTGGGTCGCTGTAAAGCTTTTGAAAGTCTTTGTGAAGAGTAAATATAGCTGAGCGACTCGGAGCACATCAGTAGGAAAGGGTGGCCCTTCTGCAGTGCAGCGCTTTGGTTTTGATCACCTTCAAAAACGCCTGGTTTTGGTTTGGCACCCCACCATTTTTTTTAATTTTTTTTTTTTTTCATAAGTTAAGTGTGGGCTGCTGTGGGAAAGGTTTTCAGAGCAGCAATCTGTTGCTCACCTATAGCCGGTGCAGGACACCCCGATGAAAACCTTCCCCCAGAGTTTCTTTGTTTCTGTGAATTTTAGCTGCCCCAGACAAAAACTAGAAGCACAAAAGCTGGAAGAGGACAGGAGGCGTGAGACTGCTCAGTCCCGGTCACGCTCTTTTAGCAAAATGATGTGCTTTTTTAGCCAAGCTTGGAGAGAAAAAAATGCAGGTTTTATCCTGAGATCCCCTTTGCACCTTCCTGCTCAGCAAGTCCCTTTCAACACAGCTGAGTGCCAGGCTGAGCCCTTTTCAAATTCTGCTTCTAAATATTGCATTCCCACCGGTCAGGGTGGGAATGACTTGGATTCTTCTACTTATGCCAATTATGTTTTGCTCCATGAGTGTCTCATTAAGCTAAATGAGCTAAGCTTTCCCCAGCTGATGCATATCCAGCGTCAGGTTGAATTGGTCCTGCAGAGGAATGGGTAATCCAGTGGGAAGCAGCGGGGAGAAAGAGGCACTAGAAAAGCTGCTGCGTCTGAGCCGATGCTCCAAGGGGAGTGGTACCTTCTGGGGCTTGATTTCTCCCCCAGCTTCTAGATGGACACGGACCAAGAGGTTTGGGGTGTGAAAACTATGTGTAAAGCACCTTTTGGTAAAGCGGTCCCGTATCAGTGTTGCTCCCTGGAACGCCCTGCAGAGAAGGTAAGTGAAAACTTTGGAGAAGGAAGACCCTGAGATGCAACCCTGCCAGAGCGGGACCTGGAGAGGGAAAGGGGGGGACTGAGCCAAAAAACTGGGGAAAAAGGGTATAGGACACATCCAAATAAAGACACAGATGGAGAAGGTGGCTACAATGGAGCAAAGAGTGTGTGACAGAGCAGGCAGGATGAGGTCAACAATATGAACAGAACAAATGATTAAGAACAGATAGCATTTACCCAAAAGGAGTGAATTTATGAAGCTGCCAGGCAGGTCGTTGTGTGCTGTCTCCCGCCCCTGGGTAGCGGGAGATGGGAAGGTAGGGAGCGGGTCTGGTTGCTAGAGGGTGCTGTGGGTGCTACACCTCCCAGGTGCATTCACAGGGAGAAAGCTTCCCAGATTTGGATTTAACCTCTGGCTGAGGAAACCCTTCTGCCCAGGGAAGAACTAGTTCCCTGAGCAGCCTCTGCAGCAGCAGGGCTGTCCCTGCCCAGACCTCGCCTGGCGCCGGAGAAGCACCGGGCGGGTGTTTGCTCCCACAGATGCCCTGGCTGCCTCGTTAAGTCCTGGGGAAATACGATGTAATGTGAAATGAGGCTCCTGGAAGATATATTTTTTTTATCTCCCGTTGCTGTGGGTCATGTTGTGTTTGTCCATGATGCAGTTGTTATGGAGCAAAGAAGGTAGCAGAAACACGGCAAAGTTCACTTATGGCCAATACAGTTTTACAGGGCTGGGTGATTATTTTACAGTTTAGAGCTGCTCACAAGGGAATTCCTTGCACACGAGGATCCGCAGGCTGCCATGAGGCCTTATCAGTTCATAAAAACACCAGCTCCCTTTGTGGCAGAGCGCAGGGACACTGCTGCATTTAATTTGAAGTGTAGGTGTGGGTGCGGAGGGAAAATCCCCAAAATTCCAGTGTTACCAAGGCCAGGGGATAACACCCAGGGTCAGGGCTGCCACGGCTCTCTGCAATGTAAGGACCCGCTCTTTCCGGGGCGGTATCGCACAAAGCGCGCTGTGTTTTTAGTGCTCCTTCCCCAGCCGGGATGTGCAGGCTGTGGGGCAGGGCACAGGGAAGCACTGAGAGGTGGGATGTGGGAGGGCTGGGCAGGAGCATCCCCTCTCCTTTACCTCCAGAGGAGAGCGCAGCATGGTGTCACCCGCCCGGAGGGGTAGATCCCGTGCCCCGGCTGCCTCCCCTTTGCACCGCTGATGCTGCCAGCGAAGTCACTGGGTCACAACCAGGTTAGCGCCGCCCTCGCTGCCTGCCCCAGAGCCACGATAAGGCTTTATCAGACCACGAGCCCTTGGCGTGGGGCTGCGGCCGTCCCCGGGGAGCAGGGCTCCTCGGCGCTTATCACCTCCGTAATTGTGAGGAGGAACTGAGCCAGGGAAACCCCGTCCAAGGCCAAATCCCAAGTGCTGGCTGCTGGCTGGAGGGTTTGGGCACACTGGTGCTGGTCTCGCCGTCCCCACGGGTGTGATGGCAGCCTGGTGGTGGTGCAGATCTTGCTGCCAGAGCAGTGCCAGGGCTGGAGCATCACCAGGGCTCAGCCGTGTTCCCAGTGCTCCAGGGCTGGCCAGGCTCCGGCCCTGCTGCGGCCAGTCCAGCTCCATCAGCCGGCACCGAGCACATGGATCGCTAAGGAACGCCCAAGTCCTCCCCATGGAGAAGCAGGCGTCCTGCTGGCCGTGAAGGCCAACAGCCTCTCTAGGGATACTGAAATGCAGACGAGCTATTTCAGCAACTTTAAAAATGTCATTTGGCGCGCGCGGGTAAACGTAACGCGCAGTTGCACAACAGCACCCAGCTCCAAACGTGTGGTCTTTCCAGACTTGTTCTGCCAGTCCAGCCAGATGGCCGGATCTGCTGGAAATTTCAGGAAGAAAACCCGCAGCGTGGGGCTGTGCAGATCCTTGGCTTTGCCGGGGCTGTGCTCCGTGTCGGCGCAGCTCGTGCCCCACACACCACTGCCCGGTGGTCCCACGCTGCCTTCCCAACAAAAGGGAAAGCACCGTCAGTCCCCTGCGGACAGCAAACACGCTCTGCCCTTTGAAGTCTTTGAGCGGATTTGGTCGGGCTGGTGGCGGAGTTTGAGGAGTACACAGAGGAATGCAGAAAGCGCTTGCGTTGGGAGACCGGGCTGTTGGCAGGCGTCGCCAGCTTCCCGCTGCGGTCTGGCCACGGGAGCAGGTCTACGGAGCCGGGGGAGTCCCTGTGCCAGGTGGGCAGCAACTTTGGGCAGTGTGCGTTGATCCATCTCCTGCTGAGGTGGGGTCTCCGTGGTCTGGTACAGGAGGTCTTCACAAGTCTGTTGACAGGGGCAGAGGTGTGAGTCTCAAAGACCAGCTGCAGCAGAGAACAGCACTGCAACAGTTTACTGTCCTAAACCAACGCACTGCGCCAAGCACCTTAAAATACCCTCAGTGTGGACTGGTAAATGGCTAAATAAGAGCTCAGAGCCGATGTTCACAGAGGCAGAGACCTGTGGGAGTCTCTGGAGCTCGGTGGCATGGGGAGCCCAGCTCCCCTCAGCACTTGCAGGGTGTGCCCTCATTTCATCCTGGAGGGTAATTTCCCCCTGCGGCAAATTACCTTACCTGTGGTGGGACACTGACAGGTCCTGCAGCAGCACCCGGAGAAAGGAGCAGTACGTGCTGCCACGAAGGGGTCAGCAGAGACAGCAATGGGCGTGCTGGGTTGGGGGGGAGAGGTCTCTGACCCCCCCCAACCCTCCCCCCGGACTTTATTTCTCTGACCCCCTGGACTTTATTTCTCTGACCCAGGGATGAAACTCAAAAGTCAAAAAAACCCAAACATGCACTAAAGAGTTGTCCCATCCCAGTGTGTGTGATACAGAGCCACACAAAACCCAAACCTCAGACATTTTATGTTATTCTTCTAATGCAAGGAACTTTGATTTTACTTTTATATGCAGCAAAATTAATTCTCCCTTGTGTAATTAATATGCTGCTCAAATGGATTCTTAATTACAGATAAATCAGAAATCTACACACTCAACTGTTATGCTTTTCAAGTAATAAAAGAGATCATTTGTCTTCCTCAGATGAACAGAGACCAACTAGCACACCATTTCCCTCTTTATGAAGAATTCATTTGCCTTAAAAAGAAAGTCTTTAAAAAAACATTGCAAGGATTTCTTGAATAGGGGATCAAAGCTCCCACACTGCTGGAAACCATTTTTGCTAAATAAGATGTGGGTAAAGGAAAAAAAAGTAAAAGTTTTTTGGTAGCGGTTGGGATTACAACACCCTCGGGAGGGAGGAGGACGTGGGGTCAAGAAGTTGTGACCAGGTTAGCAACACAGGGAACAGAAGGGGAGGACAAAGGAACAGAAAGTGGAAATGGACAGCTGAATGAGGAAGCATGTTTCTTTGCCGAAAGAGAATGGATGCTACATCAATTCATACTGAGAGCTAAGGGGCGAGGGCCTGTTAATGGATTGGGGGACACAGCAGGGATCAGAGGTCACGAGTGCACTCCGCTAGGCTAATTGACTGTTATGTGCATATTAGTGACGATAATGTAGTGGGCCAGTGGGACGTGGGGAGCAGATACCCAAAAGTTCCACTGACAAGCGCCATCCTGTAATTCCTGTCCCACGCCTGCGAAACAAATGCACACACACAGGTCAGTGGCCTTAGCCGGCGTCCGTCGGGAGGGGAGCCCTCGGCCACAGGTAAGCGCATCCCTGACCTGACTGCGCGTGTGATGAACTCACTCACCACATTGCCTCCGCACTCTTACTGGCTTTTATTTCAGCCCGATGATCTGACCAGCGCATCGCACCTGGTGGCAGAGCTCCCCTGAGCACCCCGGTGGGATGGGGGCTGCTTCGGGGCCGGGAGTGTTCCCTGCCATCAACCCCCTGCCTGTGCCTGCTGCGCTCCCAGGGGCTGTTGGCAACAGAAACAAATGAAAACCAGAGAGCCCGGGCTCTCCCCCACATCCCCGTCCGGTCCACAGGCGTCCCGCCAGCAGCTCCAGGCAGAGCAAGGCTAGCGCTCATCCTCCTCTGCTAGAATTTTATGCCAATCCCGGTGTGTCGGAAGCACCGTGTTCCCCAGCACGTACAAGCCCGTGCAGCGGGTTAATGTAAAGACCACGAGATGGTCCAATAACTGCTGCGTTCACCCCGTCTGAGTGTGGCTGGGGGGGTGCTGATGCCCCCCTTAGCTGGCACAGGCAGCTGTCCCATTTGCTGCGGTGCAGATGGAGTGAGAATTCCCTGGCAGGAGGCACTGTGCGCTCTCTTCACTGGTCTGGATCAATTATAGGGAACAAAGCAAGTCGTCCTTTGCCTCGTGGTGTTTCTGCAGCCTGCACCTGAGAGGGGTCCTTCGCCGGGAGGCTTTAGGTCACCGCGCTCAGCAAAGCAGCAGCAACACAGAAAAGAGTGAAATCAGCTCTGGTTGATCGAGATCGTTTTTGAAATCAGGTGCAGTTTTGAGCTGACTTTTGTGGAACTGAGCGCCAGGTGAGCACTGCTAATGAAACGGGATTGCCCAGGTTACATCAGGCTGCTGGAGCACTAACCACCACATCCGTGGCTGGGCCAAGCTTAACGGCCCGTGCTCCTGCACCACACGCACCCTCCAAAGGCCTCGCTGATCATCTGGTGTCAGCGCTGACTCGGCAATTAGCACTGAGTAATTGATAGAGCAACACTGGGGAAGCAAAGCTAAACACGACGCTGTGACAAGAGCAGTTTTTACTTTGCATTGACTTAAGTTGCTCCAGTTTTGTATTTCACTGACTTCTCCCCTTCACCGCGACATGACCCCTCGCAGCCCGAGTCCCGGCGCTGGCCCCTCCGACCGCTCCAGGGCAGATCGACCTCGGTACGGCAGCTCGGCCCCTGCGGCCACACGTGCTGGAAGACGCGAGCGTGTGGCCAGCGGCTGCTCCTGCTGCAGGGTCCCTTGCTCACGGTGCACAGCTCTCCGCCCTCCTGGCACCCAGTGCTGCCGCCTCGGGAGGAGAGCTCCTTATTTCCTACACAAAGGGATTTCCCAGTCGACCGATGAAGAGAGTATTTCCCATTTCCTCACTCTTGAATCTGCTGACAGCATCTCTTGGTGAGTGATGGATATTGGAGATGATTTATAGTTCTTTGTTACACAAATGCCTCCACATTCTTCCCTGTCCTCTCACAGCAACCATTAGTCACTTTTCCCAGCGGAAAAGCAAGAACCTCAGCCCAGGAATGGCTCGAAGGATGCGGCGTCGAGTCTCTCTCCCACACTGGCTTTATTCGCGGTAAATACGCCATCGGCAACGGCTCGGGGACACCAATGAGGGAAGCGTCAGCGTCGTGGTGCTCTGCACCCACCCAGGTCTTTGCATGGCTGCTTCCACCCATCTGCTGGGAAGCCAAAAGGTTGGCAAAGAAAAACCACTATAAATCAGGCCGAAATGGGCTGCAGGGAGGATCGCGTCTATGTAATTTTTCACCTCAAAGTCTGCAATTAAAGCAGTGAACGCTACAGGAGGAACAGCCATTGCCAGTAGCTCTTAGGGCTCTCAGACCTCGGCAGTGTAAGCCTTCAGCCCTTGAGACTTTTATTGCATAAAATAGTTTTTGCAATCCTGTTGTTCCTTAATTGGATTTCTGTTTGTTTTACTTCAAGAACACAAGGAAAAATATCTGTATCATTCGATCTGATGCAAGGAGACTTACCTGTACTGTTGGGTCTCACAGTTTATCATAATGAATAAATACATGAATTAAATAAATTCTGATCTTAATCTGTGCAAAGTTTCTCCATTACCCTGAGCAGCTGAGCCAGTTGCTGGGTTGCTCCTGCCATTGCCTCTAGCGTTTCTCTCTTCAAGTGCAGTTGTGAGGCCGGAGCGTATCAGTGGAAATCAAGGATTAAACAAATTAACTGGGCACATTCCTGACTTTAATTTAGGTGTCACTGGGACTGCCAACCAGCTTCATGTCAAACACACGCTGAAATGCTCTGTCGATGTGAGTCTTAAAATCAGGAGGGTAGTGCAGGATTGACCCCTACGTATTTTTTCACAAAATGGATTTGAATCGAACCAAGAGAGAACATTCCTCCGCTTCCACAGGGAACGGCAGAGCCACTTGTTGCAGATCACAAAGGGCATTCCCCATCAATCCACAAAGAGAATATAAACCAGGCAATGAAAATTGCTAATAAGCCACCGTTTTACCTCCTCAGAAATATCTAGGGCCTAAGTTTACATCTCTAAGAGGCACAGTGGGGCTGATAATCTCTACTTGCTGGCGCTGTGATGGATAGAAGAGAGGTCACTCCTTTGAGACCAGCTAATGATACTGTAAATCACCAAACCCCAGACAAGTGCGAACAAAAACTTCCCACAAAAGCTTTTGTCCTCCGTTTCAGCCGAGCCCTTCCTTAAAAATAGCCGAAGCAGTCAGCGCAATTAACTCGCCATCAGGAATACACAAAAGGACAAAACGCCGCCACCGGCCTGTAAAGATGTAGAACAGTTTTATGGCTTGTATGCCGGATCTGATATTTCTGATTCGTTTCGACCTCAAGCAGATTATTAAAAATAAGGAAACTGGGCATCTACAAATACCACTCTGCTGCGGAGCCCTCCCCGCCGGCCCCTTCCAGACTCCCGTTACT
>VXBO01000020.1:299787-312431 GCA_013400135.1 Rhinoptilus africanus | reverse complement strand
CCAGGCGGGGTGTGTGGGTCCTGGCTGGGAGGTGGGAGTCCCAGGCGGGATGTGTGGACACAGCTGTGGTGGCAGCGCAGTTTGCTGGGATGTATTTGCCTTTTGGGGGCTCACCTTATCCCCCAGCCTGTCGGGGCTTGGGTAGTTGTAGCCCACTTGCCGTCCAGCTCGGCAGCCGCAATCTCAGATATTGGGGCGGGAAGGGATTTTGGGGTCTTGCCAGCCCTGCTTGGGTGTCCCTGGTGTGGCCAGCGATAAATGTTGCTTATCGCCGCCGGGCAGGGTTGTGGCCGCCGCAGGACGNNCCGCCGGGCAGGTTTGTGGCCGCTGCAGGACGGAGCCTCTGCTCGCCTGCCACTGCGGCGGGGAGTTTTCTTTTCCTCTCCATCCCACAAAGGGCACTTCAGCAAGGAGGGAGGACTGAGGGATGGTGTCAGGAGAAAGAATGGGATGTGTGAATGTGTCGTTGTGTTTTCATAAAGGTTGGGAAGCTGTATTTTGCAACATTTGAAGACTTAGTAATTCTTTTTTTGATGTCGGCTCTTATGTGCTGTTTATCTGTTGCCCTACTTCTGAGGAGCCTGGGTAAATTTTGCAGCTGACAAAGGGAATTTAAGTTCATTGAGTTGTCTTGAAGATTTGAAGCCTATGGTTTTGTCGGCATTAGTGGGAGCGTGTGGAGTGGGGGGGTCTCCACCGGGTTGATGCTCATCCCTGGGGCTGGGGTGTCCCCATGAGCTGAGCCAGGTCACCACTCTGCATTGGGGAAAGGCATCCCAGGGGTCTGGAATACCTGGGAAGGGAGAAGCTGAAGTATCTATGCCTGTCCACACTGTGGGGGAATGGGAGGCTGTCATCTTCTTTCCCCACACGTATAGATCTGAAATAGTTCTTGCGAGGGGCTGGATAAACAGTTTAGCCTCTTAGAGCAGCACTCCCTGCTCAGCAATTTAATGGGAAAGTAACAAAAATGTTATCAGCAAACTATAGGTTTTGCAAAATAAAAGTATTTAAAAATCGTTGTTTCCCATTGTTAGTATTTTGATTTCTTTGAGAATGAAGTCTGGAGGTAGACGAAAAGTTGCGTTCTCTGGGTCTGCGTGGGTTCTTTGCCTTGTTTCACTTTATGGATTTCTGCCATTCAAAAACGCTATGACAGTCTATGTTGTGTTGGTAGAGTGGTGCTGGTTGGGAATTAAGGAGTTTAAAAATCCACTTGTAGGTAGGAAAATGTTATGTGTAGTTTGGAGCTCTAATGGTGAAGTACGGACACAGAACAGGAGCTGCTTCTCCCCACGCTCCTGCCTTTTGACTGAAGCTGTTGGTTGGTCTGTTCAGGTTTTTGGGTTTTTTTTAAGCTTCATATTTAAGATACTTATCTGATAGGAATTTACAGATTTTTATTACTACTTTAAGAGCTCCATTACAGGGTAATTGCTTCATTTTCCTTATTTTATTCTGTGCAGCATATCACACATATTACACTTTCGTACTGTGTTACCCAGAGTATTACAGTTAGCTGCGTGAACCTGGGAGGTAAAATGCTTCTGCTGTCGAGAACAACAGAAATGTCTGCCAGTGCATTTAAATCCATCGTGGAAATAAAAAGGAGTAAGAAACCATATTAAAATAGGATGCTTAATAGTAGTAAACAAATGATATATTTTAAACATTCGGGGTCATAATGGTTTCTGTTGTCTAGAAAGTGTGTTTGGTCATTTTAGAGCACGCACTCAGCTGGTACAAATGTTCTTTCAGCCCCCAAGTAGTCTGCTGCTCCTTTCAGGTGGCTTAGTTTATCATGCCCGTCACTTACTTTTTTTAAAATGTTTTACTGTTTTAATTTTGTCTGTTTAAATTTTCCTGTCAGTGCTGTTATTTTGAGATAACTGGAATTAAAGTGTTTTCTTTAGGAGAAAGCTGCTTCCGACGTTGCTGCTATCACCCGATAGTTTATCAACTTCGGTGGTTTTCTGTAGTCCTTCCATGAATCTAAGAATGACTGTGCTGAGTTGCTTTTCTCAGCGATGGGAATCAGCCGCTTTAACTAGAATGCGTGTGGGCATTTCTTTTGCACCTCTCAAAAGAAGTTTAGAAGTAAAGTTCCTGTTGCTGGGGTTTGCGTACGTGGCTGATGCTGGCGGTTGCAGAGCTGACTCCTGGAGCGAGGTCCGTGATGAAGCCGTGTGTGCACCTACAGAGTGCTGTGCTGACAGAGCTTGCTTTACTGCTTTTAACTAGCTCTTCTTTCGGTGCCCTCTAATTAGCTGCAGGGGTTTTTTTTGTTGATTTTTTTTTTCAACAGAGACTTATAAATAAATAAGAAGCTCTGTGGAAAGGGATAAATATTTAATAGTCTGGCCTTTATTTGCTTCCAACAAGCAGTACCTTGCTATGCTTCTTCAGTTTACATTACGTTTGCTGATTTGGAAGAATTTTTTGTTCACTGGATTACACAACAAGAAGGGAAAACAGGAAGTTACAAACACTTTTCCATACTTGTGAGCTGTTATAAAATAACTTTTAACATTTCATCGCTCTGACAAAACCAAGAATGGTGTATTTTTATGGCAGAAGTTCTACACGTCTGGAATTACACACGTTTTAAGGGGGTATGTTGCTGAGGAGCGCTCTGTACTGACAGCCTCGTGGGCAAAACAATTATTTCCATAGGTGAAACCAAATGCTGGCAAAATCCAGTTAATTCGCTGTGCTTCAGCCCTTGAGCGGAGAAAATAGCTTGTCTGACTGGCACTGGAGGTTCAGTCGTGGGTACCTCTGTGATATTCAGTCCGCTGTTTGTTTTCACGGTGTTAATATCTGCATGCTAGCAAGTGGATAAAACTGACTGAATCGAGCAGCAGCCAGTTGAACAGCCCTTGGCCGCATGGTGAGAAGAATTTCCCCAACCCAATCCAGAGAAGCCCAGTGCTGCTTTTGAGATGAGGTAGCGAGTGTCTGCACAGTGCTTCAAAGAGAGACACCAAAAATTGTGGTGATTGAGGCTGATAAGACCTGGACGCGTTGGAAAGCGTAGGTGTGTGTTAGTTGTGGAAGGAGAAATTAGCACATAGTGGTCAGGGTAGAAGAAGAAGCTTCAGTATTAAGATTTAAGTTGGGGATGAAATGAAGAGTAATATGGGTTGTCTTGGTGACCACGTAACCTGCTGTCTGTATAGCGGGTAGGTGCAATTTGCTCCTGGATAAACGCATAATTTAAATTCCTTATTTTATCTTAGTACTCATATTACACAGCTCTTTTGTATTTATAAACCAAGTTGGCTTTCAGAACTTCCTGCAGGTTTTGCAAAACTGGCTGCAGTCATTTATGGTGGCATCTTCTCCTTTACTCTCATGCAGTTTCTTTTACATCAACCCTTCTGCTGAGGAATATTGAATAACGATAAGTGTGCTTCTCTTCCATGGCATTTTGATGTAATAGCTGCCTGGGACACTGAGTCAGGTTCTTGTTTGGTAAATTACTGCTGACGTGGGTTTCTGAGAGTCACTTGCAAATGAGACTTTTAAACTAGGGCCTTTTTTGCTGTTTGGCAGCGCAGCACATGGTTCTTTTTGAAAGTGAGGACTAGCAATTTCCATTGTGATTTCATTAGAAATTTTAGCAGTTCTTCCTCCAGCTGCACTTGGCCCTTGATACTTGAATGATTTTATTTTTTTTTTCCCAAGGCACTATTTCCCTTTAATTAGATGTAACTGAGAAAATAGAAACTCCATTATTTTCTCATAAGTAGTGTTCCAACGAGGACAAAAATGCCGAAGTGGTGGGGTTTCATGCATAGTTTGTTTCCCTGTAGAAAACTGTTAGTAAGCAGCTGAGAACTATTGTCTGGTGCAGTTAATGGTCTTGCTGAATCAGATACTTCCACCAGGAGATGCTTATTCATTCCATGGTGCTTGAAGGCTTAGCCTGCACTAACAAACTGACCTGTTACCAACCTGCGTAGGTGTCGAAACTCTCTTGTGGGTGATGTCGATGAGTCAAAGCCATTTTAGTGCTGCTGCGGAGGATAAGATCTATTTCTTCCTTGTTTTGCAGCCTGTGATGGCTCTGGTGGGACCCTCTGGTGCTTTGGGGGGGGGGTCCCTGGGAGGGGTGGCCTTTCTTCTATGGTGGGGTTGGGTTCTGCGAGACCTGCAGGAGTAGATGAATGAGCCGACCAGAATTTGGGAGGCTTTGGGTGGTGGTGCTGACGTGCAAGTCGAGGTAGCTTTTTCAATCATTCATATTTACCCTAAAATGATAGATTTTCATGTGTCCTTATTTTCCTCCTGCAGCTTCATGTTTCCTGTTGCAGGTGGTTTAGGCCCCCCTCAAGGTATGTATCAACATTCTGAGCACAAAGTTCTTTATTTTGTTTAGATACATTAAACAACTTAAAATAGTTCTGCACTGATGCTCGGAAGTGTGATTATTAATTGAACTCCATATCTGTTTTTCCCCTTGAATTCAGTACTGGTAAGCTGACTCCCTCAACTCTATTTGTAAAACTTTCTATGCGCTGTTGAAGAAGCAATGTTACCAGAATGCTGGATTAAAGATCTAGGAAAACTACATCTCCATTTTTAGCCTGAATTTGCCTTTAAGATTTTTGTGTTATTTTGAGTGTGGTATTTAACCTCTTTATGCTTCATCTGCCAGCTGTGTATACCCATATTGTGTGGGTGTTGCAAGACCTGGTAAATATTTACAAAGCACAGCAAGACCCTGGGACAAGAGTCACAGCCTGGGTGGAAAGTATTAATACAATAGGAGAGCCTCAGCCTTAAATTACCTTTGTTCCCATTCCTGTTGCAGTGCTGTTTATTTAATGGAAAATATAGAGAGAACTTGCAATGAAGAGAGTTTTCTTATAAAAATCTCAGGGTCTGATTTATGGATTATCCCCAAGTGTGTTGCATCCCTCCTGGAGTGCTTTTGCCTGTGATGTTCAGTTATGCACGGTTCTAATTATCTCATGGTGTGCTGGTAACAAATGTGTGTTAGTGTATGTCCCCCAAGATAGCAAAATATGAGATATGAAAATACTGAAACATAGTCCACATGGCTATATTCAGTAAATTAATACATTCCAGCTTTATTTTTCTGATTTTGTTAAAGTTTAGCTTTTATTGACAATCGTAACCATTCAAATATACGTAGTGGGTTAATTAACCTACAGACAAGTTACCCAGCCAGATCAGAGTGTGAAGTTGCGTTGTGAAACAATGAGTTTATTTCCCAAGACTTATCTTCCAAAGCTGCCAGTTTGCCAGTTTTCCCTTTCAAGAGGAACGAACAATTATCAGCACCAGTCAACGTGGTTAATTAAATCTTGTTAATTAGAAATGACCCTTTCAAAAATTGTACAGCAAGAAACCCACAGAGAATCCTTAGAATGATGGGAGAATTCATCAGCTAGTTATTGGGAAAACCCTGTAATGTTTCTTCCTTTAGGCTGACCAGTATCTAAACTAAGAAAATTCTGTGACTGCCTGCAGTGTAGCATACTTTTTTAAACAGGTCAGCAAGACTGAGAGTTTTTTCCTTTCCTTTGCTGGTTTAGTAACAAAACAGGTAAAAAAAAAAAAGTTTTAACACTAACTGGAAGCTTAACTTGTTTAATTTTTCATTGCAGGGATGATTCCTATGCAGCAGCAAGGATTTCCAATGGTTCCTGTCATGCAGTCCAATATGCCAGGCATGATGGGAATGAATTACGGTTCTCAGATGGCTCCTGGACCCATGACCATGCAGGTGCGTGGCACTGAAATGTGGACTGTAAGGAGATTCCTTGGTGCTTGCCTGAAAGGTGACAGCTGATGCCTCTCAAAACTGCAGTGGGGTGAGAGGGTGGAAGGTGGCTAGAAGCTGAAGTGTGGGTCTTAGTCTGTAGTGGGCCATCGTATTTTATAGTGTTCCCTTTGAAGATTTTTCTGATAATTTAAGGAATTCTCCAGGTTTCGTTGGGATCTGGATAGAGGCAGTGGGGGAGTTTGGCATTCATTACTCACTGTTGGAGGGTAGAGAGAAATGAGAGTGTAGTGCAAGGATACTGCCGGTAATAAATACTTAGTGTAACTTGAACATTGTAACCCACTCAAAGATATCAGAATCTGAACTTTCATTATATGGGTCATGATGCCAAAGTGTGGTAAGAGAAGCATGGTCTCTGAGCAGGAAAGGAAACAAAAGCAACAGCAAGATGTTGAAAAGCCACCAGATGCCACCTACTCCAAACTGTGGTTAGTAATAGTACTGAATTTTCAGTAACTATAATTCAAAACTCCCACAACATACCTCTTCTGTCTTTTTAATTTTGTTTCATGCTTCTTTTTTCTTTGTCTTTGATTTTATATACTTAAAGCTAAGGTCATGTAGTATTTAAATGACATGTCATGTAGTATTTTAAATGAGACCTTTATAAACTGATAAGAAGTGACTGTATGCAATCTGATTGATCATGACCAATTCACTGAATTGTTTTATCCATTTGTAACTCAAATGCCAGAGTTAATAGAATTAAGTTTACTGAGTGTAGGTGGCAATTCATAAACTTTCTTTTTAAATACCTTGTTCTGGGGAGCAAGGAATCTCTTAAATGTGCTGTATTGTCTCACGTGACTGGTTTTCCCATTTGTCCTACTGCCTGTATTTCATTCTCCTTTTTCTTGCTGAAAGTAACTTTGACTTTATGTCTGCTGTTGCTAATTGAGGCATTAGAATGAAATATGAGTAGCTAATATTATGTTTTCTCTCTTTTCATCTTTTGTTTTCTGTCTAGCACCATATGTGCTTATGAGCAAATTTGCACTGTGCTGAAGTGTGATGTTTTGGCATGTCTTTGTTGCCAAATCGCTATGTGACAAATTGAATTTACTGTATCTTCCCTTCCTACCCCCACCTGGAATTTATTAGATTAATTTTTTAAAAATTTATTATAGGAAGACGTTTTTATGACAACTGGTCTAAAAATAATGAACAGCTTTTTGTTCTATTCCTATGCGTTCTGATACCAAATACAAAATGAATGATAAGAAAAGTAAATTATTTTCTGGCCCTTTCTATATTAGGCAAGCTTTGCTGGTATAACTGTACCAGAATATATTTCTCAGCAAATGTTTCTGATAGAGATGCAGTTTATTCAGACAAGTCTCCTCTTGGCAGTTATAGTGTGCTGTCTTCTTCCCTTGCCCTTCTGGTTACGCTTTGTTTGTAAAATGACTAGACCACATTTTGCCAGCGTCCATTGTTGGTTAGGAGTGTGCACCTCCAGGAGGGAATTTTAAAGTATTACGTGATCGCTTAGAATCAAAAAAACCAAGAAACCCCAAAAGCATGGTACTGAAACACGTGTAGCACTGTAGGATGCCTGTAACCTTCCTGCTTTTGAGGTAGCTTGTATGGATTTGAAGTCTTAATTTTTTGCATTTGACCGGAAGACCATCCTGCTTTCTAAAATCCTTTAAGAATCGTAACTCATTATTGAGGGGGAAGAGTGCCATCTACTGAGGGACCAGTGCTTTGCTCTCTAACAGCTGCTCTACTCAGACACTGCTCATCTAGCTATACTTTACACTCTTAATTTTACGAGACCTGTCTGTTCACAATTTGGCAGGGTGTAATTGCCCGTGGTTTGGCTTTTTCTGTGGGGAAAAAAAAAAAACAAGTTGTGTTCTTTATTTCGTTCTAGGGTGGCATGCCTTTAGGGCCGATGCCGGCAACTGGAATGCCTTACATGGGACAGGCTTCTTTCTTGGGAATGCGTCCAGCAGCCCCGCAGTACACCCCTGACATGCAGAAGCAGTTTGCAGAGGAACAACAGTAAGTGACACTTCACTGACTCTTGAGAAATTCCCCTTTTTGAAGGGGGAGATGTAGCCTGGAGGGCTGATCCACACAGTAAAACTATGGATAGTGTCTTCTGGAAAAGTAATCCATTTAGGGTTGTAGAATGTTGTTGAGATCATTTCATTGCATTTGAAGGCCATCTATGAAGTTAGTAGTGGCTGTTGTACAGCTCTGAGAAGGAGGAGAAATGTGTGCACCAAACCATCTGAATTTGAGACAGAAGAAATGGAAAAGTCAAGCAGAAGCTTGCCATGAAAATTGTAATGAAAAAATATTTTAATTTTTTTAAAAATTATTTTGCTTCAGGAAGAGATTTGAGCACCAGCAGAAATTCTTAGAAGAAGAAAGAAAACGGCGCCAGTTTGAAGAGCAGAAACAAAAGCTGCGACTCCTAAGCAGTGTGAAACCTAAGGTATGTCCTAAATAATAAGTGGGTGTTTCTTTCTTCAGGTTTTTTTTTTTTAATGGCTTTTATTGGGTTTGTTTCTTTCAGCAAGCAAATAACTGGTGAGTTTATATGAGACATCAGATTACGTCTTGAAAAGCATCTGAAATAGTCAGTCCTTTAGACACTCTTGGTGTAATGTAAACAAAGTCTGGTGTTGAAAAGGAAATCAGCTTTTGAAAAATAAACCAACCTGGTGTGTAACATTTGGGAACAGACCGAGTTTCTGGAATAGAGAATGTTTGGTGCCTTGTTTGTTAACTCTATCCAAAGTTTTGGACACTTGCAATGACCTTGAAGGCTCTTATCTGTAAGAATAGAAATAGCTGAGTAAGATTCCTGTGCGTAAAGATATGTCTAAAGGCTGAGAAACACCGTTATGGTGTAGTCTGCAAAATAAATGCTTTCTAAATTGGGGAGTTATTGTTGATATGCTTCAGGAAGGCGCTGCTGGAGAAAGAAGGGTTTGATCTAACAGCAGGCATTGCTAGTTTTTGTACTGAAGAAGTGTGGATATTGAAAGAAAATTGAGCCGCTCTCTGAATTTTTCAAAATGTGTTCTGTGGTGTTTCAGACAGGTGAAAAAAGCAGGGATGATGCTTTGGAAGCCATTAAAGGAAATTTAGATGGTTTTTCTAGAGATGCTAAAATGCACCCAACACCAGCCTCGCATCCAAAAAAGCCAGGTTTGTAATTTTTCTCATCTTCCAACTGAAATTAAAACTCTGATGTTTGAAATCCTCAGCAGGGGGAACTAACTCCAAGAAGTATTTCTGTTTGGTGGAATGAAGTGAGTGGATTAACCCTTTTGTGAAATAAAGTGTCATTCTAGCAACAGTTTGCATGGTCAGGTTATGAGGGTGAAATATTAGATACCAACTTGTATTAGAAGACTTGAAATTTTTAGAAGAAAGTTTAACGTGCTGTCTTTAACATGAAATATCATGGAAATTGATAATATGTTTGTTCCTCTCTAGTCAAAGCAATAATTAATGTTTTGCAGAGTGCTTTTGAAGGCAAGAAGTCCTATACAAGTGCTAAGAACGATCAAAACATGTACTGTAACGGCTTACTTGGGTGCTCTTGCCTGGGCATGGTCAACCCCAGGCCTTCTGTGTTCTCTTCTCAGTAATTACTATATTTGTAACAATTACCACTGAAGATTTCCTGTGGGTTGCAGTATAGTTTCATAGAATCATAGAATCATAGAATCATAGGGTTGGAAGGGACCTCGAAAGATCATCTAGTCCAACCCCCCTGCCAGAGCAGGGTCACCTAGAGCACATCACCCAGGAACGCGTCCAGGCGGGTTTTGAATGTCTCCAGTGAAGGAGACNTAGTTTGTTCTGTGTCTAGCCTGAAAGCAAGCTTAGCTAGACAAGTTTTTTCCTGTATAAAATGTTTCTCTCTACTGTGGATGTGCTCTTTGATACTTTTGAAGTTACAGGTGGTTTCTGACCATTTTTTGTTGTCTGTATATTTGGCCATTTTAAGTCAGTTCTGTTAAAATGGGTAACTATGCAAAGGATTGAACAGCAGATTGTCTAAATAAGTACACAATTCTTTCATAACTTATGATGTATTATTGAGCTTTTGAGGATAAAACACTCCTTTGAGGGAGGAAGTGCACACCCTCATTATGTCCAGTTTGAAATATTACTTCTTGATTTGTTTTGACCCAGTCTGTTTAAAACAAACAGAATACTTCCTCAACCAGTGTTAGGGGTCAAGTTTCAAAGTGTTTACATCATGAAAACCTGGGAGAGAAGATGCATGGTTCGAAGCGGCTGCTCAGTTTTACCTCATGTGTTTGTTACCCTTACAATAACAACTCTTCCCCTGTCAAATAATGCCTCCACTGCTGTTTCCCCTCAGCCATTTGCTATGTATACCTAGTATTTGCCACTTTTCCTGCCTTTCCATCCATGAACCTTTTTTCCTCATCACTTTGCATTGTGTGTTCATTCCATTTTACAGATCATCCCACATCATCCCATCCTGCTGTATCTGTTTCCCACTCTGCTTTTCTCGATGATGAAGAATTTAGTGACTTTATACAAGGGCCTGTTGAAATCCCCAAATTGGTGCCTCAACCCACCTCTCAGCCTTTCCAGCCTTTCCATTCTCCTGCTGAGGCTGGGCAACTGCTTTCAGAAAAGGCTGTGGTCCAACCTCTCCCTCCAGCCCAGACTCCAGTGTTACCCATCCTGCATGGTACAACTGGGCAGGTTCCTTGTTTTCCTACCTCTGCATCTTCACCCAATATCCATAAAAAAGGTAACGCCAAAGCATCTTTTTTTTTTTTTTCCCCACATATCACCTTCTGTCATAGAGCTACACAGAGTCTTTACTTTTTGTTGGGAGTTTTTTTCAGTCTGGCTGAAAGAAGCAATATATAGGCAATTAAGTAGGAACCTGCTGATCCATGTAAAAAGATGACTTAAGTCCCCTTCTTCCTTACCTTAGAACTGCACTGTAAAAGCAAGTCACGTATGATCCAAAGATTGCTAAATATGCATATGACTGATCTTAAGTGAATTAAGTCTTGTGTGCTAGCATCTTCCTAAGTCTGTGTAGTGGAAAACGATACAGTTGAGATGATGGTATAAAAAAGAACTATTATGCTAATGTGGAGCACTTGTGTGCTTCCTCTCTTGGAGGTTAAATGGATGGTGGTGAGATTATTACAAAGAATTTTGCAGGTGTAAGTAGATTTTGGACATTTCTGCTACTGATGCCTAGATGCAGTGGTAATCCTAATACAGGAAATAGTTTCATATATTCCTTCTTGTGCTTGTTGGTTTTTGTTTGTTGTGTAATGCATGGTAAATAAAGGGTAGAATCAGGCTATAAAAGTGTTTGAACAGGGTGGTGCTATCGGTCTGAGCTGGGACGGATACTTATATTGATAACTCATTAGTGGTACCAGTAATACTTTTCCTTTAAAGTGTGGAATTGTGATCTGGGTGGTTAATAACAAAATATAAATAATTCATCCTGCTGTTCATTCAGGCTCTTCCTTGGAGGAGAAAGTCTTAAATAATGGCTCAAATGAATCTGACCAAGAGCAAACCAAACTTAAAACATCCGAAGTTGAGCACAAAGCCTCAGCTGCAAGCCAAGTTCATCCCAGTCTAACCATCAATGACTGGGATGTTGTAGGTGGACATGAAAGTGGTATCACTGCTGCAGAGGTGCACAAGGCTTCAGAACAAAACAGAGCAGTTGAAGAGTGTGGTGAGCAAATGAAACATTTGACAGAATTTAAATCTAATAAGGTGCTGCTTGAATGCTAACACTCTGTACACTAATTCTAAGGCCAATCCTGCATCATTTTGCTCTGAACGCCTGCTTGAATAATATGTCAGTACCTCCTGCTCCTTGCTAAAAGTATAACAACTATGATTTTGCTCTGAACTTTTTCCATGTGAATTTACTGCTGTCATCACTTTTAACATGTTTGTTTAATCAGGTCTCTGCTGTTGCAAAATATTCTGTGCTCTTTCTTGGAGAAAAAAAAGATGTGCTCTCTAAAGATTTTTATTTTTTTTTTAAATTATTTAAGGAAACTTAGTACTGAAGATGGTCAATGTCATGGTGGGTTTTCATCTTTTAACTCGGAGGGGATAAAATGTTGTTAGGTTAAAACTCTTAGCTATTTAATACTTGTTTCCCAGATAATTTGCCGCTTATGCATTATGTCTAAAACTATCTGTGCTTTAGGGATCAAAATTTCAAAAGCTGGACTAGATGAAAACTTTTAGCACCCTTTAGTTCCAATTTGGATTTTATTAATGCTGACTGTTGACTGTTTGGTTTTGCTTTATTCCAATCAAAACAGATGCAAGGTCTCTGGTGCACCTTGATCAGACTCTGGTGTTGTTCTCAAGGGTTACAAGAAACAATGGGCTGCACTTGTAGTCAAGTATGATAAAAATACATGTAGTCCTTTGTATAATCTCGATTTACTGGGGGGTGAGAGGAGATGGAGAAAGGGGACAAAGCTGCTGGTCTGTAGATAATTGAATTAGGCACTTTCTCAAGCAGATATTTCTTTCCTATAAGTACCATAACTTTTAATTAATAAGCTCATGTGTTCCTCTCCTAAGTCATTGGATATGTTGCTTTCAAGTGTTTTCTTATCCAATGTATTTAAAAGGCATTATTGGATGAAATTAAACGGTCTGAATGGACATTTTTAATAAGTGGATGGGCTTTGTAATATACAGTAAATTGCTAAAAGTTACTTCAAAGAATATACAGCATGAAATAGGAACTGTTCATTTATTCATAGTTCAGTCAATTGCATTGTTCATTTTGTACAAATCCAACACAATCTGATGCTTGACT
>VXBO01000020.1:262667-299768 GCA_013400135.1 Rhinoptilus africanus | reverse complement strand
AAGAGGGGGGGGGAGCGGATGGAGGCAGGAAACTACCCTCATTTGAGAGTGTGAGACAGAATGAGTTTAAATACAGATGAAGGGGGTGTTGGAAGTGGTTACGTAGAGTAACAATAGCTAAGCATAGATCCAAATGTTGCTACGGGTGCTCTGGAGGATGAGCTGAAGTACTTTGTGAGGAACAGAAGTTTAGTAGTGGTGACAATGCTGAAAAATGGCAGACCCTTAGTCACCTGGATATTATCAAAGTTTTGAATAAGACTCTTCTATCTATCAATTAAATATGGCTGAGAATTCCTTTTAACTTTTCATATTATTTGATTTTTAAGGGGCTGGATTTTATCCGAGAGATTTGAGAGTGAGAAGCAAGAATTGGGAAGATGCAGAAGTGTATGGAAGGGTGGTTAAAGCTGGAGAGTAATGAGACTGGAGGAAGTAGCAAATTTATTTCACTTGACTGGTGAAATGGGAGGAATTGCTTACATTAAAATGTGCTTGGAGTTGTGAGATGATTAGAAATTAGACTGCAGTCAGGAGACAATCCATGTGGAAGATGAGGAGATGCAAGGGCACTGTGAAAGACAATGAGATCTGAAATGATTCTGATTTTTGTCAGCATTGCATCCAAGGCAAGCATAAAATTTGCTTAGGGAGACTAGAAAGGAAGAAAACCCATGAGACTGAGGGGAAGAGTCCACAGTGGGGAGGAAATAACCAATTTGGAGGGAGTAAATTGTGGCAGATCGCGTCATGAAGGCAGCTCTGATGTCTTCTGGATCTCAAGACTAGAAGCAATGGGGCAAGGGATTCATGTTTGGGATCACGGGGTGGGATCTTGCTGAGATTCAGTCTAATAGGCTGTTTGTGGACTTCCCTGATAAAGATGTTCTAGTGGAACATTGTGGTTCTTATGGTAGGTATGAATTTATTCATTCCACAAGTAGCCCAAATAGCAAATAGTTGATGGGGAGACTAAATTTGGTATGGCACAGAACTGCTGCTATGAAATTTTAAGAGACAAAAAGATGAGCTTCTGTACAACTAGAAATTAAGAGAGAGGCAAATTAAGAGCTCCTTATTTCGTTATATATATAACTATATTCTTGCTGTTACTGCCAAATCATTCTAGTTATGTTGAAGTACATATTCCTGCAGTAGCTGTTTTTCCTCTGAGCACAGTGATTCCAATCTGAAATCTTTGCCTGAAATGCTAAATGATACTGACCAAGTGTGATCTAGTGTCTAAGATCTTCATACTCTGAACATGTACGTCCTAATACAACTGTCTGTATTTTTCTTCCTGAACGGAATACATTTAGGAGTTGGAGTATTCCCGTCACCGGACCCAATTCAGCAAATGCTGCCTCCTTGGATTTACAATGATAGCTTGGTCCCAGGTAAAAAACAAAGTGGGCAATGTACGGTGTGAATGTACGTGTGCTTATGTTGCCATCGACTGACTGAAGTATTATTCTTTGGTCATCAGATGAATGTATCTTTGCTTTATCTATATTTGAAGAAGTATGGATTTTATTCAAGCACATTAAATGTTTTATCTAGAATTTGTTGTGACAGAAGATTATGCTAGTAGAGGTTGCATTGCTGATAATACTGCTTTCATGAGTCGTCTGGTTTTTGGCATGTCTTGTAATTAAGCAGGCTCATTTCTTGAGGTATTTATCTTACATATGCAAATAACATAGTAAATAGAAAATGAAATGCTGTAATAAATATTGATTACACTGAGGCTTAAATACATAAAGCTGTTGTAACTGTCTTTTTATATAGGTTATCCTGCAATTTTGTTAATGAAACATATTTTGAAATAGAGCACAAACTGTATTTTTTATAAAATATTTCTTTACTTGTTTTAAACCTGGCAGTGAAGAGCATCCAATAGCACATTTAGATGAAACATGATGATAAATACAATGCCAGAATGCTGTTGCCTTACATTACAGTTTGAGTGGTACTAACCGGATATAATGTTGAGTTTGTGACAAAATAGAGATGCTGTCTTAAATTCACTTGAGAACAGCAGTTGCCACTGTCTGATACTGACTCCCTTTTGACAGAGCTGTATAAGAAAATTTTAGAAACCACTTTGACTCCTACTGGAATAGATACAGCTAAACTCTATCCCATCCTGATGTCATCTGGATTGCCCAGAGAGACTCTTGGGCAAATATGGGCTTTAGCCAACCGCACTACTCCTGGGAAGCTCACAAAAGAAGAGCTCTACGCTGTCCTGGCTATGATAGCAGTAACTCAGGTATGACTAACGCTTTGGAGATTACTGCAAAAAGGCTTCGGGAATCTGCCATGATTACGTGTTGGCACAAGTGGCTGGTATACCACACCTGTAGTAAAATACTACATCTGTCGAAATCCACAGAGGAAACTCCCCTTGTAATTGAAGTGGGATTATAATTTCATCCCCTGCATTTCCATTTCAGTTACTCCTTTCTTTAGTGTCAGTTCAAGGTAGTTCTTAGCTATACCTACCAAACACATGGATATGCATTTCTAGTAGAAAATATTGGCTGATTTTCTTCTGTTGTATACACATCTGTTTTTCTCAAACTATGTGGTCGCTGTGTCCCGTAGTCTGTGAATAGCTAGACTTGCTACCTCTCTGCTGAACCAGTGGAGTGGGAATTTTAGGCTTCCATTATTTGTCAGTGTAGTGTCATCTCTTAGTAGTTTATTTCTAAATACCAGCCCTGTAGGAAAATTTAAGGTATCTTGAGTGGCGAAGATCAAAGCTGAGTTACCTCGTGTGTAGGAAAGATGATAAAGCACCCACGAGGCTCAGCATAGCTTTTCCCAGTGCTTCCTAGACCGGTTTACTAAAAGCCAAACAGGAACGCTGTTGAACGCCTCTGCCCACCCAGGCGGGTACGTTACCCTCTGTGTAACTCAGCTATCAGGGTGTTGAATACTGTTCACTTACACAGGCTCTTGATAGTGGGTTTTGCTTTGGAGGGTTTACTTGAAGCTTGACCAGCACCCTGCTCTTTCATGATGTCAGTAATACAAGCTAGAAACTGGAATTGAGAACGCAATTTGCCTTTCTGTTGATGCGTACGTGGTTCTCTGCTTTTCTGCCTTTGCAGAGAGGAATACCTGCAGTGAGTCCTGACGTATTAAACCAGTTTCCGGCAGCCCCCGTTCCTACTTTAACTGGATTCCCAATGCCGCTGCCCGCCACAGTGAGCCAGCAGCCCCTGCTGCCCTCTGCGCCGCCGGTCTCCATGCCTCTCAGCATCGGGCCGGCCGTGATGGGAATGAGCATCACGGCACCGGCGGGCGGAGCTGCAGCACAGCCTTCGGCAGGATTCGTGCCAGCCTACCCGCCCAGCCAGGTCAGCTCGCTCTTCTGCTCCTCTTGCGTGGCAAAGCTCCCTTGTCCTGGGAAGAGAATTAGCCTGACTCTTCCAAAGCAACGTAGTGACAACAGACTTTAAGCAAAAAAGCAAAAAATGGAGCTGAAATCTAGCACATGACATTGGAAAACTTTAATAAAGTCACACCACTAAGGATGTTCTTTTATTTTTCCATTTTTTTTCTAGTGGCATTAGAAGAGGAACAAAAGCATTCTCCATTACAGACAAATTGCATTGCAAGAGGATTTTAGCTGTAGTTAGGATTTTGTAATACACATAAAATGGAATTTTATATTAAACTACATAACAGAGTCTCTTAGCTGGTAAAATAAGTCACAGTTTTCAGGAGAAGCTAAGAACTATGAATACCTTTGATTTATAACACTAGATCATCTAGGGCATAAAATTTTGCTGTTTGCAAATATTGTTCATCCTTCTTTGGAAAATATTTCTTGATGCTTTTGCTCTGTGTATTGATTTAAAATTACTAATTGATTCAAATTATTAATATTTGTCCTGTATTAAAAGACTACATATCTCTCAATGATATATTTAATGTGAAAGGATGTGAGAGTTCCTTATTCACCTGTTTTTCACGCTTACTACTGCTAATACTGCACACCTTGTGTTTTGAGTTGAGTGAGGTGCAGGTGAAAGAGAAACACTGACCATGCTGATTTTTGTGTGCTAACNTCTGTGTATTGATTTAAAATTACTGATTGATTCAGATTACACTGACCATGCCAATTTTTGTGTGCTAATGTTGAAAGGTTTTTTTTCTTCTTTTGCTGCTTTTTATTTTTCTCCTAAGTTGATCGCACTACTCTGAACTGCTTTCAGGCTTTATGACAATTTGGAAAAAAAGACAACAATATAGCAATTTACATGTTGCTTGTAATTCAGGTAGTAAAACCAGAAGATGATGACTTCCAGGAGTTTCAAGATGCTTCAAAGTCTGGCTCACTGGATGACTCTTTCGCTGATTTCCAAGGCGATGCGGCTGCCTCCTCCAAAGCAGCCAGTTCACAGCACAGGAGCAGGTAGGAGATCTTTGATTTCCACCCCTTCAGTATTTTAGAACTCTCTTAAGAAATTAAATGTTTTCCTCTTTTGTGGTAGCTTTCTAGCCTGTAATTCTCTTCTGTCACCTGACTTCTACTCTGACAGCTTCTTTTGAAGGTTGTTACAACTACAATTAGGCTTTCTGAATCAAAAATGACATTTGATGTGCCATAGGTGGTTGGCCATTCTTTAGCATCTAGTCATCATGCTGAGGTAAATTGCGTTTACAAGGTATGGGGATAGGGTTTTAAGTGTTTAAAATACTGCACGGGCAATTGAAAGTTACTTCATACTGTGCATTCTGGCGAAAATCTTACATAAAGCTATTCCGAAAAAATACACTGGGACAGAGGAGTTCTGCATTGAGTGCTGTCTGCTTCCATTAAAAGTATGACCCCGTGTTTGCTGGAGTTGATAGAAGCTGTTTGCTGGCATCAGGGTCTTTCTTTGGGCCCTGAATATGGACCCCAAAATTCATGCAAAGAGCACAGCATCACTCTTAAATGCCTGAGAACTCCAGTGGACAGGAGGTTTGTTATTTCTGTCGTTTCTCTGGTCAGTGCTTAAACTTTCAATAACTGACTCTAAATCTCAACTGAAATCTCATTCAGACTTCAGCAATCTTGGCTTTCCATTTGGGAGACTGCCAAAATGTAATTCTAGATCAGGCAAATTTTGTATAACAAAATAAGTAAGCATGTTTACTCCTTTTGAGAGTTTACAATTAATCCTTCAAAGTCCTGTGATTACAAAATTTCAGCGTTGTTTCCTTTTACTGCGCGTGGCAAACTTATGTGCCTCCGTGGTGTCTAATTGTAGACGTACACATTTTCTGTGTATTGAACTGACTGTTCTTAGTTGCAAATAGAAATAGCACTTTCCAGGTAAGCAGTGATTACCGGTGGCTTCCTCAACAACGACATCAAATGAGGATGCCAGAACAAATTGTTCTGTTACACTGTGCCTAATGGCATTCTATGTAAGAAATTTAATTTTGCTGATGTCAGTCAATGCCACATGTATCTGAAGATGCTCTGTTCTGAGTATATCTTTATTTGTATTAGACGTCATTTTGCAATTAAAGGTGTTCTGTTACTCAAAGTTTTAAAGTTTGTAAATTCCATATTGGGAAGTAGGGGATCATAAAAGAGAATTAAAAAAATATTTTAAAAACAGTGTTTCTTTTTCACTGCAGCAGTTCTCTTTGTTCCGCTGTAAAAGCGTTCAGTTTTGAACAGAATGTTACAATGAGCTATAATCTAATTGCTTATGGAGCTTTATTTAAAAAAAAGCCATCTGTAGGGTACAGATGATTAACCATTGCGTTTGCCGAGATTGCATATCTAATAGCCTGTTTTGCAGTGATGTGAAATTTAATTATGTTACCATAAGCTATATTTTTTGACATCGCCCTGTCTGTCTGCAAGCACCACAGACCATCATTAGCACGTGTGTGCAAGTGCTGGGTTTGTATGTTGCTTGTAGGCTGCTGATAAGGAGATTTAAATGGCTCTGGAAAGATTCGTGCTTCAGGCCAAAGAATGCCATAGAAATTCATTCACCTTTTCAATGTGCATAGTATTGAATGACATAAACTAGAGGTAAAATGCATTATTCATATGTAAAGGATGTTGTTCTCTAGAGCTGCCAAGGTCTGATAAGGGGGCTTGTGTGGAGGGCAAGCAAAGCTCTCGCGGAACGTCTGTTAAATCTTACAGCAGTTGCTAACATGGTGTTAGGTTATTACGGCAGGTTTACTATGTAGAGTGTGTTCATGTGCAAAAAGATTTGCTTGTGTAACTGTGGCCTCATCCTTATTTCGCTGATTAGCTAGCTCGCTGATTTGCACTGACTGAAATTCAAAGTTATCCTTTCCATCCTTTTGAACAGTGGTTCCACTTTATTCTCTTAATTTTGCAATATGTAATGAAATATAATCAAAAGTAGATAAGCTGAAAGTATGGAGCTGGCAAAATGTCATGCAGTTTTAACTCTTTACTGCACTAGTTCTATCAGCAAGAATTGTCCTTGCGTTGCCCTGGGCAAAGGGATAATAAATTAAACAGCAGTGATTCCTGTGTGCTTATTCTCTCCTGGGCTAAGAATTCCCGTGGTGTAAAGTTCATGTGTTTTGTTCATGTTTTGGTACAAATTAAAATCAAGAAGGGTGAAAACTGACTTCTGGC
Organism: Rhinoptilus africanus; assembly: GCA_013400135.1. Taxonomy (NCBI): domain Eukaryota; kingdom Metazoa; phylum Chordata; class Aves; order Charadriiformes; family Glareolidae; genus Rhinoptilus; species Rhinoptilus africanus. The sequence continues at coordinate 293,134 of VXBO01000020.1, read as the reverse complement.
CTTAAGAAATGCGATTAGGTGAGATAAAGTGCGAATTCACCCATCAGTTACACAGCTGCCTGTTTACATTCTCTTATTCTTAATAGATATTGAGGTAGTTTAATCAGGTTCTTGATTAAGAACTCTTTAGGGTACAAGCTTAGGTTCAGTGATCCAAATTGTGTAGTCATAATAAGAGGCTCCTCCAAATAAAACCTGGAAGCGCAGATTTCTTATGGATAAATTAAGGAACTTTGCTCTTATCTCTCTTTGTTTTTAGTGTTCCTTCTTTACTAATGCCACTCCCAGGTAATAAGACGCTCGCATCGACTGATAAGTATGCTGTGTTTAAAGGAATTGCAGCTGAGAAGCCTTCTGAAAGTACAGCTACTTTTGGAGGTAAAGGCAAAAATATGCAACTACTTTGAGCAATTTATTGCAGTATTTCATATATCTTGGTTTTAGCATTGGTAAAATGTTAGTATAAAAAAATCAGAAGTTACACCACTATAAAATTTATGAAAGAAGTTCCTAATATCTTTATGTAAATTTATTTCTTTTCTCACGTTCTCTAGATTGTGGAGACAAGTATAGTGCTTTCCGTGAGTTAGAGCAACCATCAGAGAGCAAATACTTAGGTAAGCGGTGGTTTTTTTGGAACTGTTTTAATATGCTTTCATGACTGTTATTTATTTTTCTTTAGCAAGTGTCTATGAGCTGCAGAATTTCCATGGATAGTATTCTGTAAGAGTTGTGCTTCTGCTTCTCTAAACAACTCAGCAGGAAGTATCCTGAAAAAACAGTGCAATATACTATTGGAACAATCTACAAATTGTACTTCTAGAAGATCGTCATCTCTTTTGGATGTTTGAGTTTTATTTTAAAATAATCATATGGAAGAATTTGTTCATTTTAAGTAAGGAATCATGTATTCTTAGAAGATGGAATAAGACGCTTCTGGACAAAATGCAACTTGGTTCTATTGTTAGAGCAGAATTTAAACTTTTCATGGTCTCTGGTGCTCTAAGAATAAATCTGATCACTTATTTTGAAATCTGTGTTTAATTGTTTTTGATTGGGAAAAGTAAAACCTAGATGGCATCTGAGGTGCAACATCTGTGTAATTACAAAAGCAGAGTCTCCCTAAGCTGCTTCCAGAACTATCTGTGTCTAACTCATTTGTGTGATATAAGTGGTAATCAATAGACAGATCAGGAAATAAGCATATTACTAACTTAACCTGACTTCCACAGAGTTATGTTATACCCAGAATTTTGTTTCATTATTAGAAAACAACTTTAGATTCTAGACCTGAGTTCACTCCTACTCCTCCTTTTTCAAAGACAGAACTTTTTTTTTTTTTTCCCCAGACACTGAATTTATGAAACTTTTGTAATGTTTTGTGATGTTCTTGTGCTCGTTACCTCTTCAGGGTTAAATGCATGCAATGAAATGAAATAACATCTCTTTCCATACATGTTCGAAAATACAGAAAATTACTGTATTTGCTGGCAATCCAGGTCTGATCTCTCTTAACCCTTTCACCAGCTCACATTTCTAACGGAAAAGTTTGCAATTCATCAGTAAGTTTAGTTTGCTGTGATGTTTTAGGTTTGATCATTGAATAGCAATTTCACGAATATTTGTATTGTTGCTGGGCGAAGTGAATTGATTTGGAGGGGAGGGAGAATGGAAGAATGCGTTAGGTATAGTCATGGTCCTTTACTACCATTATAAAGAGTATTCTTTTAAATCTTGGTTTAACTAATTTAAGGTATGACACTTTGTGGTGTCTTAAGAATTAAATGTTAATGGTGTACTTCTAAAATAGAACAAAATCTGTATATTGGACACGTCTTGAAGTATGCATCAATACTTTAAATTTACAAGTAGTCTAAGTATGTACATGCTGGTGAATGGGTTAAACTACTCAACATTTTTCACGTTCAAAAGAAATTGCTTTATAAAAAAAATAATTGTGTATGAACAGGAAGAAACTTGTCAAATTAGTACACCAAAATATTTAATGTAAATTCAATGAAAACATAGTTACCTAATGGTTAATCAGATTCAAATTATATTCCTTGCATAGTACTCTCTTGCATTCAGTATGTAGTTGGACTAGAGATTGGCACATTTTGTGATTAATCGTGCTGAGTTTCACATGAAAGTCTGTCTCCAAGCCTGCCACTAAAACTGTACATCAGCCTTAGCAGAAGCCAGAAGATGCCTGAGTTATGTTGCATTTATTGAAGTTCTGATCACTTAACACTCGAGTATGTTTAGGTGAACCTGGCAGAAGGAAAACACGATAGATTAAAATGAGAGTTTAAAAATGTTCTAAACGAACACGTTAGGGTCACTGCCTTGCATTCTTCTTTGCTTGAGGCTTTGTCTCTCCCACCTGCCGGGTTCCCCACTCTGCCCAGTTGGGTATGCTCGTTGGCTGGCTGCCTCCTTTTAGCTGAGCCACGTTCAAAATGCCATCAGCCACCAGGCTAGCCCGGCTGCTCTCTCCTGTGTTCCCCTGCTGGCTTCCCAGCGGGGCTGCTTTTGTCTCGGCCCTCTGTAATGCCCCATGCAGAAACTGCATGTGGGCGATATTTTGGAGGGAAGGAGGGGGAGAAGTGCTTCAGTAAGAAGGCAAGTACTTTATTGGGATAAGTGAAATTCAAGATTGCATTCATTGCTTAGCAAATATGGGAAGGATGAGGTGGGAAAAAGAACTTAGGTGGAAGCTGAATGAGACAGTACTGATCACCTTTTGAATCAGTCATGGTGTGTTTTGATGTTAACTCAGTGCAAAGGGAATTGAATGTGACTTTGAGGCTATTTGAAAGACTTAAGTGTTTGCCGGAATGAATTTTAGAATCGCTGACCTTGAAACTTGTGTGGTTCATAGAAGTTGAGTTTGCAGTTCTACGTGCATCCTGAGGTCTTAATTTAAATAGTTTGCATAAAACCTTCTGACATTGCATGAAATAATTTGCTTGCTTGCATGGTGTGAGTATGATGTATTTGTTGTCACTGCAGCGTCTTAGTGTTTTTCCCTTGTTTTTATTCTCAGGAGATAACCTTGCAGAATTCAAGCCTGCAGGAACCGATGACGGTTTCACAGATTTTAAAACCGCTGACAGTATCTCACCATTAGAGCCACCTATGAAAGACAAAACTTTCCCTACGTCCTTCCCTTCTCTGCCCGTTCAGTCAAAACAGCAAACACAAGCAAAGACCTCTTTGAATCTAGCAGACTTGGATCTCTTTTCCTCTGCTGGAGAAAACAAGCAGCCATCCTTTCCACCTGCATTCAATACATCAAAATCTGGCTCTTTTCCTCCACCACCCCTTCCGTCTGCCGCTGCCCAACCAGCACCCAGCAAAAGTTCAAGCTTAGCTGATGAGTTTGGAGAGTTCAACCTTTTTGGGGAATTTTCTAACTGCGCATCAGCCAGTGGACAAGATGACTTTGCAGATTTTATGGCTTTCAACAATAGCAGTGGATTTTCTGAACAAAAACCAGATGACAAATACAATGCGCTTAAGCTAGAGGCCGGTCCCGTTCCTCAGTCTGGCTCGTCTGTCAGCACGGTGAAGAGTGGGCAGAGCTCTGCCACCGCTGCTACGCCCACCAAGTACGATATCTTCAAACAGCTTTCTCTGGAAGGCTCTGGAGCAGGCTTTGAGGAGGCCAAGGACAACACGCTTTCTTCAGTGAAGAGCGATGATGATTTTGCTGACTTCCATTCTAACAAGTTTTCTTCCACGTGCAACAGCGTGGATAAGTCCCTGGTGGACAAAGTCGCAGCTTTCAAGCAGGCCAAAGAAGACTCTGCTTCAGTGAAGTCTCTGGATCTCCCTTCTATTGGTGGCAGCAGTGTCGGCAAGGAGGATTCTGAAGACGCGTTGTCTGTTCAGTTTGACATGAAACTGGCTGATGTGGGAGGAGATCTTAAGCATGTCATGTCTGATAGCTCTTTGGATTTGCCAACAGTTAGTGGCCAGCATCCACCAGCAGCAGGTGAGGAACTGGTTAGATTGCTCTGGTAACGTAGGTGATGGAGATTTTGGTGTTCTTCTGTGTGCTAAATTACAGTATTATGCACTAGTCTTTCAGTAGTGAAAGACTTCTAAATCTGTGCAGCCGTTAGCCAACAGCCCCTTAGCAGGGCAGTGTTTATTTTTTGTCTTAGGTGACTATAAATAGATTGAACAGTTTGAACTCCATGCCAGTTTATTTTTGAGATTTGACAGCATCGTATTACTGGTACCTGTTAGCTATTGTCACTTAAGGGATTCGAGTGGAAAATTTTCTAATGCAAACAATGTCATTCCATTTATATTAGCAAGATGAATGGCAGAGTCTCACTATAATCTCTTGGTTTCAACAAAGCATTTGGCTTGGGGATTTAACCCGCTCTGCGCTTCTAAAAGGGTAGGCAGAACACTAATTTGTGCTGTTAATGAAAAGCTGTCTATCAACAACACTAGTATATTCCCGTTGCGGTGGGGCTTGATCTGTGTAGCTAGTATATGGCAGGACTGCGAGTAGAAGTGTTGCATAAACTTTTTAGAGTTAAAACCCGCGTTGGAATAATTGTGCAAAGGGCTGTAAGTGCTAGTCTCGTAATTGGTAACTCTTAGACCTAAATTTAAAACCATGGGACTTTATCGGGTTTTCAGCTTCTTTAATCTCCCTTTATGAAAGTACTCCTGAGAGAGTGAATTGACCACCTCCGATCTGATCGCATATCATAAAAGAAATTTCCCAAGTGTCCTGCTTTTTCTTTTCATATGTACATAGGGAAGATAAGCTGTAGTTAAATGCTCTGTGGCCTTCAATAATACGGGAACCATTACTGTGTTCGAGCGACAAGTATTACGCAGTCAAAGGCTTTTCTGAACAGGGGGGAGCGAGCATACAAACTGTAAATGTAAAAGCTGTTACTGCAAGAATTGGTTATTTCCATATGAAATATTTCTTCCAGTTTTGCAGATAGGGGTAGAGGAAATACACAGTACTGTAATTTTGCATTATATGATATTTTTAAGTAAGGGAGAGAATTGAGTTGGCAACTTTGACGTGGAAAATGCTCTATAACAGGGTACAAAATATCAGGAATAATTTATTAGCAAAGACATTTAATTTTCATATTACTGCTTGGTAAAATTCCAAGTTGAGTGAGCTTTCAAAAACGTAGCACCTACAGTGTATTCTTGAATGTTTACTTTGGTTTTGAAAGCACTTTTTCCTAATATTTTTCTAGCCTCTTTTGGTGGTAGTTTGACTCATGTAGCTCTTCTACAGGATGTGAGCTTTTGCCACAGAAATCAGTGATTATTAATTGCCATTTGTGGCAGGAAAGACTTTTTTGGTTTGTTTAAAGGGGTTAGCCGATCATATGCTAGTTGCTAAACTTTTGAACTCTGAAGTATTAATTAGAAGCTATTTTTATTAAACTTAAACAAGTCTGTATTCTCCTATGGTGCCAAGCTAGATGTTTTTCCACAGGGAGAGTTTTGCTCCATTTAACTCTGTTTGGATCTCGTAGCGGAGCGTGCTCTGGACGGTCTGCTACGAGTACTTCCGTGCTCATGTGTTCCCTTATGTACGTTTGATGCATTTCAAGCTATGAACTGTTGGTGTTCAAGTCCTTTTTTTTCAGTTTACATAAGTTAAAAAACAGATTTTTTTTTTTTTCCCCTCTTACTCTTCGATCTGTAAATCTAATGTCCAAAAGGGACAGTATCCCTTTGTCGTCCTCACTGCTGAGCAATGGGAGACCAGTCATGGGGACCGTATGTTTGCACACACTGTGTAACATCTCCAGTGAAGCAGCAGCGGGACAGAGGTGCTGATAAATGATTTGACTTTTCTGACATACCCATACAGAGGTCTTTATCCTTTGGCTATGGAGATTTCACATGGCATAGCTTCCAGGTATGGGCAGGTAGGTTGCTTAAGCTGGGAATCAGAAAGAAATCGTTGAGTTGCTTCCCGTACGCCAGACTTTGGTCTCTGAAGGAAGAGAGGTTTTGAGTTTTGCTCTCTCCAAAGGGGATACTGTCTCTTTAAACTTTGCTATAATTCTTTGTGTGGAAGGTAGATTATACTAATGTTGCCTGATTTCTCTTGCATTTACTTCGTATAACCCTTTGAGCACTGGCTGCATGCTGTTAGTTTCAACCAGGCTGCTTCTTTTGGACCAAATTTATGTTTTACTCCAAAGCGTTTTAATTAGCACCTAGTCATGTTATATGAACCTAATTTGTTCTGTGTCCTGCCAAACGTCGCAGCGAGAGTGTACCCTCACCTGGGTATTCTCAAAGGGTTATCCATTTGCTGCACTTGCAAATCTGTAAAGTACCTTTTTCTTTGGCATTATTGGAGATCTCTGTATATTTTAATCAACTTCAGGTTTTTTGCTGCTTTTCTAATGTCTAATTTCAACTAAACATTTCCTGTGTGAATGTGCCTTCTCAGATCTGCTTTGATATCTCTCTTCTGCAAGTATTGACCTGCATGCTTTATTCTGATAACGCCCTTACGAGCTCCTATGTATCACTATCTTTTGTGATCTGTAAGTCCTGCTGTGTTAATAAATATTATCTTGGCATATTTTGAAAATTTGGGGATGTGTGTGATTTGTTGCAAACCAGCAATGTATTTCTTTCTCCTGAAAAATACAAAGTTTAAAGTTATAGTATCCCCTTAAGCTGGCGGGTGCCTTTGGTGTGGGTGAGCTTCTTTCTCCTCTTCCAACGCTTTGACCTCGCTCCCTGTGCACTTCTGCAACTTTACATATCAGGCTAAACAATATTTTTTTAAAAGAGCAGTTTATGAGAGGGATCGTATTCGAGGAGACGTGTGGATGGCAGGGTTGTTTCTGTGAGCTGGTTTTGAGGGCAGGGTGGTAGTTCAGACTGAAGACAGACATGTTTTCTCTGTCCCATTGTCTCCTCATCTGGATTTCCCTGCTGCCAGCCACGGTCATGGTACGCCTTTGTGAAGGGGCCCAGCTGGAAAATGTGCCGCTATCTAGGCCTTTATGAGTAGGAGCCCATTAAACTATATTCTGATATTTATTTAGCTAATCTAGAGTGAGTTAATCAGTGCCCCGCAGCAAAGGGCCCTGTTTCCTTTTTCTGTTTGGGAACTCCTGCCGTACTAAATATTGAAGCTTTCAAACACGTGTCATGTAATAATGTCACTTCGAATTCCTCCAAATCCCAGGCCACTAGCAGTTTGGGAATAACATCAAATTAGCAGGCAAGGTATAAAGCTAAAAATAATTGAGATATGGAATAAAGTTAAAGCATTATGCTGGCCCAAACTGGGTTTTTGTAGTTCTTTGCCACAAGAGCAAAAAACAGAATGTGTTTTCTCTTCTTTACACCAATCTTGAGAGACTTTAAAAGGGAAGGGGGAAAAAAAAAAAAACCAAACCAAACACCACCTCTTTTTCATTTTGGAGAACCAGTGGATTATGCCTGGCCCTAAAGCTTTTTAAACTCAAGGCTTGAACACAAACCTGAGAGACTTAATTCCACAGGGCTTGTGCTATTAGTATTTGTTCAGTTAATCATACCTGGAGGAGGGAGAGTAATGTTCGTGACTCTCTTCTTTATTACATTTTTTTGTCCAAACTTGACAGTCAGATTCATTCACTTGCTCGCATTTAGTAGAATTCTGCAAATAAAGAGTTTAACAACACTCACTCACCCTGTGAAGGTCGCTGTCGGTGGAGGGTGCGCGTTTTCCTAGCGCCCTCTGAGCCCAGCCGAAGGGTGCACAGACAGGGCTGGGATCAGCTGGCTCCACTTCCAGTGCATGCTCAGGGGGCCTTTTTTCTGCTGTGAAACATTATTTATCGTCATAACTAAAAAATAATTAGCAAATTATTTAATTCCACAAGGTTTGAAGGCTTTTTTCTCCTTTTTCCTTCATTGTAATATATCTTACAGTCAGTGTTACCGATGTTTTCCACCTTAGCTATGCTAGTTACTGCCATTCTTTAGCGAAAGTAAATTGGAGTAACTCCCTTATCATTAGCGCTGTGCCAGGCTTCAGCGGCTGAGAAATGGGCTTTGAATTTTTCCGATTGCTGACAGATATGACACAGATAGCAGCAGTATGTACAAGCCTCTGTATTCTTCCAGTTTCCAACTTTATTGGGTGAAGCCCCACTGGAAGCGGTAGGGAGGGGGGTGCCTGTCCCCCAGTCTCTGGACTTGGTGCTCAGGCTGCTGGTGTTGCTCCCAGTGCAGGAGCACTGGGACTGATGCTGGTCCACTAGGAACAGAACTCGCTACCACCCGCACCACCCCAACAATGACAAAGTGACCCAAGAGTTATATTTATTCATCAGAATTTAATATAAACTGAAATATAAAAACTTCAAAGTCTCCTATGTTGGTTAAAATCACTAAATACAATCTTCTGAATTGTTTTTTCAGTTTTCTTTAGAATATCACTAACGCTGTCAAGGGTTTTCCTTAAGTGATTAAACTGTTGACACTGAAGGCTCCGGCTTGTAAATTGCCTCCAGCCATAACTTAATCCTTGGGAGTTGAAATGAATTGTTATGGTTGGCTCAAATGAAGGATGTCAAGTTTTCCTGTAGATGAGATAACACTGGGAAAACAGTGTTTTATCTGTATTTCACCCTCTGTCAGTATTCCATAGGTGCCTTGGCAGCTACTGCTCTGCCTCTCCCCAGCGTCGTGGCTGGCTTGTGTAGTGGTAGCTGTCCCCAGGTGAGGAGCAGGCAGGCTGGACCGTGGCTTTGGGAGTTCAGAAGGGAAGAGGAGTAAACAGTAAATATTTCAAACCTTTTGCTTTGGAAGAAATACAAGTTGGGGGTTGGTTTCTAAAGCTTTTGGAAATTTACTGCTCTTCAGCATGACGCTGTGAACATCACTTTTTCCATTCTTGGTTCACTAGAAAATATTTTTAAGGGGAAAAAAATGTGGTTACATGGTATTTGAATGGATCTGACTTTGATTTTTACAGAGACACACGCAGGCATCCCACCCTGCTCCCATCTTTAGGTGGTTTGAGAGTCTCTATCCCGTGGATTCAGTCTGGGCTATGTTAACTCATCTCACCATGGCAAAGCTGACGGTGCCAATGACGCGTGGCTTTAACTGTTCTGGGAGTAAGAGCTTTTGGAATTTTATAACAGAACTAAACTCAAATCTGCTCTGTTGTTTCTGAAAAACACTGCAGAATTGCTACTGAGATTACTGAGGGGTACTGGTTTATGATGATACATTTCACTGCAATCTGTTGATATATCTCTTGTGGTAGGACTATAGCATTCCTCACGCATGGTCAGTTTAAGATTTGTCCTCCTTCCACAGGGAATTTGCTGTACGGTCTCTAAAGACCAGTAACTAAGAAATCACTTTTAACCTTAGAAAAAAAGATTGCGTGTCCTCAAAACAAAGTGTTTTCACAGAATTTTGAATGGATTTAGTTTTTCCTAATTTTTTTTTTCTCTCGATAAAATTTGATGCTTCTCATCAGTTCAGAATCTGTTCTTACTAAAAGTTTCCTCCAGAAGGAAATGGTGGTAGCTCCGTAGCATCAGTCTTCCCTAAGTCTGGTGCTTAGAAGTAATTCATTTTTTTTCACACTTGATCATCTCTTGCTTTGAAAAAAATTTCTGATACGCATACATTTTTTTACATTCTGAATGTCCATACCAGCCAAATGAAGCTTTTATTACAGAAGAGGCTAGAACTGCAGCCTTTTAACTAGAGCTTTTTTATTCATTAAATATATCTCTGGTCTTTAAGAAAAAGGCTGTTGGAGGAGCAGTTCTTGACACTGATTAATAAAACAATCTTTTTTGCCAATAATAAAGATATCTGCATCACAAGTTGTTCTCTAGGGCCAACCAAGAAGTGCTTTTCATGTGAAAGCTGCTTTTTTGCTTATTAGTCTGTAGGGAGTTGCTCCGCTACCTGTCAGGGGGCGAAAAAGCTCGGGATGTGTTTTCCGCTCCAACTCTTGGCAATTATCAAAGAAATCGTTCCCGATAGGTTGTGCAGAGCTTCACAGTCTTCGCTCTTCCTTTTCATTTCCTGGTGAACCCCCAAACAATAGCTGGGTTTAAATCTTTGCTGGGTTTTGGAGTCAACACAAATTGGGAAAAAAAAAAAAAAAGGAGGTTGGTTAGTACACTTTTCAAGATCCCAGGATTAATTACAGCTGGCTAACATTTTGGAGTTTTTTCTGGCACTCTTTAATGCTAGCGAAGCTTTCATTTAACTTCTTTAAACAAAACCCTGTATTTGAGAGCGCAAGGTGTGGTTTCTTGTGATAAATTACCGATCCCTTGCAAGTCAGCTCCTTTTCACCTCGCAGCCTTCTTTCTGCTCAGTTTTGCCCTGAGCAGGTGATTTCATCTCTCGCCTGTTTACCCTTCTGTAAACTGCTTGCTCTACAAATTTAATATTCGAAATGGCACTTTGAAATCTTGCTGTCTGTGTGCGAGGTGCTAAGGTTTGTTAGTGAGCTGCTGTCATGTGCAAATGCCGCAGCTGCAGGAAGATCTGATAGATGACACACCAAGCCTCGCTGACCCGTGGCAAGGGGCCTTTTATTGTTGCAGCCTTTAAACTCGAACATTATATTGTATATTTGTTGGACTTTTTAATTAGCTATGTATGTGGGTCATGCCTGGAAAGCAGCCTAAAGCGGAGCCTGCTCTTCCCTTCCAGTAAAATGAATAAATGAAGGCAGAAATGTTTTGTTAAAATGGTTTAATCCTGGGGCTGGTGTGGCCAGATTGAATAACGAGGGCAGCTGGAAAGTCAGCTTCTTCCCACCCTGGCTGTATTAAACCCAAGTTGCTGCCGCTGCGTGCCAGCCAGTTAAGACCATAATGTGTATCAGAAGAGTCTCTGCTAAAACCATGCTAAGAGAATATATTTCCTGGTTTGGGTTGGCTTTACCTCAAGACCGTTTGACCCTAGGCACTGAGCAGCGGCTCGATGTCTGATCCAAACTGACAATCCTTAATGCTGGAAAACAAAGAAAACAAATGCCAAATGTAGTATAGTAGGGCTTTTTTTTTTTTTTTTTTAATGCTTTAATGAAAATTCCCCAGCCCCTGGCTCTCTGTGCCTTCGCTGTGGATCAATCTCAGTCTAGACTAACGTGAAAGATCAGTTGAATGAGTAGCAGACAAAGCCCAGCGGCCCCCGGTCGCGGTGCGGGCTCCGTTGCTGGCTCTAACGTAAGCAACCGGGCTGTACCTCATACCTGCTCACGGCAGTGAGGAGAACATATTGGCCCATAGAATTGCCAGGTGAGTAGAAATGTTTGGAGCTTCCTGCAAAATAATTGGCTTTTTCTCTGTACTTAACCGAATAAATAGTTTGTAAAAGCTAAACCACGATCGTTGCACTGTTCGCGTCATTCCTGACACCCGTAAGTTTGACGAGTCGGCCGTGCGGCACTGCAGGAACGGTGATAAGCTGAAACAGGATTTCTATTTTTTAAAAAAAATTCTTGCAGCACATTTTATACATCACTTGTATCAAAGTATGAATATAAAATTAAGTGTATTAGCACTTTATCGGAGGGAATGGAAAAGTTATCCCAGTCTTCTGTGTGGTTGGTTTCGATAAGATGAAATAATGCAGTGTTTGAGTTGCTAACGTTTACATTTTGATTGCAGATTCTGCAGCCAGCATCAGAAAACTAAACTGGTGATCTGTGCAGTCTGTACTGTCTAGAAACATTTCTTTACTTTTTTTTGATGTTTCCTCACTGTCCATCGTGGGATGGTGACTTTCAGCTTAAAGTATAAGACAATATTCAAAGGTCAAGGCTTACGTTTATTAAATGGTGAAATTTCTGTATTAAACACTTAGATATTTTTCAGACTTTTTTTTCCCCTAAACTCTAGTTTAAGCCTCGTTGAAACAACAATTCACTGTGTGTTTTGTCACAGTTCTTTAAGACTCTTAGCCAGTTGCTGTTGTTTTTATACACTGTACAGAGATTAATGTTTGAGCGTCAGCTTCTAATTGTAGGGGTTTGTTTTTCTCAGATATAGATGACTTAAAATGTGCCCCATTTGGAAGCTACAACAGTGGGTCTGCAGTCAGCAGCCTGGCAAGCTATGACTGGTCCGACAAAGAAGACATTCATCCGGGCAAGAAGCTCTCCTCCTTTGTCCCGTCTGCAGGAAGTGGATCCTCTGCGGCGACTTCTGTTCTTCAGAAGAAGGAGACCTTGTTTGGCAGTTCAGAAAACATTACCATGACAACAGTTTCCAAAGTGACAACCTTTTCCAGTGAGGATGCTTTACAGGATGTTTCCTTCGCAGCCTTTGCAAACTTTAAAGACTCTGGACCAATATCCAGCGGTCCAAGTGACGATGACATTGGAGACTTCGGCGATTTTGCAAGACCTCCATCAGAAGCACAAGATGCAGCAGCTGACACAAACCAAGAGGCAGATTTCCTTGCTAGTGGTCTCTCTTCTGAACTGCAAAGAGAGTCCACAGATGACTTCGGAGAATTCCAAAGTGAAAAGCCCAAAATCAGCAAGTTTGACTTCTTGGTGGCAACTTCCCAAGGCAAGGTGAAGTCTAGTGAAGAAATGATCAAGAGTGAGCTGGCTACCTTTGACTTGTCTGTTCAAGGTAAGCCTGCTCAGGGTGGAGGAAGCCCATAACGCGTGTCCTTAGCAAAGGCTAATTTTTCTAATCAAATGATAACTTAGCCAGTGGGGATTGTTCCAGAGGCTACTGGAAACAAGGTGAATCTTCTCATTGATTTCTATTGCATTTGGAGCAGGTCTTTTCCTAGAAGAAAAAAATTTTTGCCAAAAAAATCGTTGAGAATTGAGGAACTGGGGAAATTTGCACCAGTCACTGAGTAAATAGAAGACTTTATTCTTCTGGAGTAGCAGTGCATCCCTGCTACTTTATTAATTTTAAATAGTCAATGCCTTTATGAGTAGAAGACTAACTTGTGTATATCCTAATTTTTTAGGGTCTCATAAAAGGAGCTTAAGCCTAGGAGACCGAGAAATAAGTCGCTCTTCACCTTTACCGGTTTTGGAACAGCCTTTTAGAGATCGCTCGAATACTCTAAGCGAGAAGCCTGCTTTGCCTGTCATCAGAGACAAATACAAAGACTTGACTGGGGAAGTTGAGGTAAGAAGGTATCTGGAATACAAGTAAATTGGCAATGACTTTTATCGGTGTGATATCAAGGGTGTTCTCTATCCCAACTCTTTGGGACTTGAGCTATTTGAATTTAGGATATGGTTCTAAGATAGCATCTAGACGTTTTGATAGGAAACTGCTCATAAAGGAGGTTTCTTCTCTCCTGTCTTTAAAGTCTTGTGAAGTGGTGAAAAAAAATGCTGTTGCCTGAAAGCCAGTCAGAATCACTTGACCTTGCAGTCTAAGCCTGTAAGTGGAAATTAGTTATGAGTTAAATCTAATCCCAGCTTTGGCACCGAGACCATTGGCTTTTGCAAATGGCTTAACTTTTTTGGCTGTGTGGTAGTTATTTCTCTTCCTCATCTTCATAATAGTTAGTGAAAGGACTTGGATTAAATTTTGCTAATCCCCATTTCTAGAACAGCAGACCTGTAACAAGTGTGTCGGGAGCAGACATGTGCAAAGCAGGTTTTTTACCTTGTTCGTATATGTTCTTCCNGTTTGCATAGCTAATCTGCAAATAGTCTCTTAAAATGCCTGTTTTCTGTATGTCTGCTGTGATAGGAGAAAGGGAAGTGAGTGTAGGAGCGAGATTCAGACTGTCCTTTTCTTTCAAATAGGAAAGTGAGAGGTACGCCTATGAATGGCAGAGATGCTTGGAGAGTGCCCTGCAAGTAAGTGTCTGGTCTCCAAAACCTGCTCCTCCTTCCTGTGGGTACCACCTCATTCAGAGTTTAAGCCCATGCAGGCACAGAAAGGTTGTGAATCAGCCCGCATGGATTACAGTTTTTAACCCAAAAGCTGTCACACAGCAGAAGCGTTACCTCCTCAGTTTAAGATCCTGGGCTAATCTCCCTGTCACTTCTGATTTAGTTTGGCTCTTGCCTAAATTTTCAAGTTAACTAGTTAATGCGGTGTTCCCGTGTTTTGGGTGCCCAATCAGACACCCTGTACAGGGCATTGACACCAGCTGGCTCCTCCGCGCTTTTTGTGAAATGGGCTTGTGTAACGTGCTTTGCGGAGAGGCCGTTAATTTTCTGGTCATGGGTGTCAGATGTTTCCCAGACAGATTAGTTTTCCTTAAAATTTCTTCTTTGCATTTGAGTATTAGAGAGCCAAAACTGTGGATGCTATTATTAAACTAGATAGCAATGCACACTCTTAAAACTGTTATTTTGGTAGTGAAAATATTTGGGGGAATACATTAAGGTTTTAAATGTTCCTATTTTTCCCCTGATCTACTTATAGTTACAGCATGAATGTATAAAAAACACTGATGGAGTATGGCAATTGTTTCTTACTTAATTTACCTCCTTTTTTGTATAATAGTTTCTGTTGGGGACAATCTTGTTCATAATGATTATTTTAAAGTAGATAGCACCATAACTTTATGAAATTAATTTCCAGGTCATAAAGAAAGCAAACGATACCTTAAATGGAATAAGCAGTTCATCCGTTTGCACTGAAGTTATCCAGTCTGCTCAAGGCATGGAATATTTACTAGGTATGTTTTAATTTACCGTGTCTCTTACATTAAAAGCTCTCCTCTGAAAAAAACAGTAATATCTGATCACTCTTTTCAAAATGGTATTATTTTTTAGCTTAGTCTTTGCCTGCACTGAAATAACAAACAACTCTTTGGCTAAATAAATGTAACTACTACTTTGAAATAACCGTTCGTGACCACCTTCTGTGTGCCGTGCCCATTTTGTGCTATTTCTGAGCTAAAGTTTCAGGAACTTGCGCTTGCAGTGAATTCTCTGCAATCCTCCGCTGTGTTTTATATCCACAGGGGTGGTGGAAGTCTACAGAGTAACAAAGAGAGTTGAACTGGGTATCAAAGCAACTGCTGTTTGCAGTGAGAAACTCCAGCAGCTGCTGAAGGATATTGATAAAGTGTGGAACAACCTAATAAGCTTCATGTCACTTGCTGCTTTAACGGTAAGACCAAAAATAAGCTATGCCTTTACTAAAAAAAATAAAATCATAATTGCATGTAAAATGACTTCATGGGGTGTTCTAACTTTACAGTTTGTCTTTTTCTCTTGCAAAATGGAAATGTGCTTATTTGTGATATCCAGTTCAAAGCTCCCTGTATGCAAAGTTTTATTTATGTGCAAACATGATGTTATTTTACTTGGTATCTTGATGATTTAGATGATATCCTGTGTGTCTGTGGACCTCTCCAAAAAAGGGAAATGCAGTAAAATTTAAATAAGTCCTTTTATGATGCCAGAATAGTGTGGACCTATCTTGTCTTTGTAACATTGCTGCGATTAGCTGTAATGCTCACAATACAGGAGCACACAGCGGAGCAACAGGGGAATAACTCAACTGTTTTCCTTTCTCCCTGCATTTGTAAATGCCCGAGTTTGTTTTGGTTCCCACTACAGCCTAAATAGCTTTTCCTCCTCTGAATAGAACTACCAGAAAAAGCTCCATTGCTCTGACACAGCCTGGTAGGAGCCTGAGACCTTTCTACAGACCTGGGCAGGGTCGCAGGGAGCGATGGTGAGGGGCGGCTTGAGGGGTGGCCTTTGAGAGAGGAGTATCCCATGGGAAGGGTCTGCAAAGGAACTGGGAAAAAGCAGGGCACACTGGGGCCAGATACAGAATATACGCAATTAGAAGGCAAAAAAATCACCTGACCATTAAATATCTTGCACTTCTTGTGTGTCTATGTTGCAGGAAATGCAGTGTGCAAAATGACTTTCTTTAACCCCAGTAAAACTCAAATTTTTAGGGAATCATCCGTCTGGAGGTGCTTGATACCATCTTATGTAATGGATCCCTTTAACTCATACGCACCTCTCTAACTCTCCGTCAGCATCAGTACATCGCATCAAAAAGGAGATCATTACCATGGTTATGTTTTCATTGAACGCTTTAATTTATGGCTTGCTTCTTCCAATGCATCTGTAGCCACTGAAGGTTTTTTGCTCAGTTAATGCTCATTTATAAGTCAGGCCCAGGGTACTTGGTCTCTGCTTGAAATAGCCATCTTCAGCTCCCCGGCATTCCCTGTGAAACAAGTATTATAGATCATCAGTCCCTTCTTACACACCTTTTACACATTTTTAAACCTCTCCAGTACAAACAGCGGTGGCACGCAGGTGTTTTTGGCCATGTCCTGTGTTGCACAAAGCCTGTCATCATGTGAAATTTATACTTTCAAGTTTTACTGCTTGGCAGGTGAAGTTGATAGACAGGGATTCATCTGTTTGAGCTCCGGCGTTGTTGATAGTAACAATCTAAAAATCTCTCAGGATCCTCTCCTGATTTAAGCAAGTGGATTAAAATTTAGATCTTAAAATGCTTTTCCTTGGAAGATGACAGGGATTACCCTAAAGTCCAAAGCTTGGCCACGTGTTCTCCGAGTTACAGTGGTGCAGATAAATTTTAAACATATTGGGAGCTGCGAATAATGACTTCTGCACACGCAGCACCTCTGAAGTTGTCTAAGAGACAGGGGCTTCTGTAGCTCTCAAAATCCTCCCTTTCTGTTTCTCTTCTCGTCCTGGGTCACTGGAAGGTGTGGAATCCATTCCTTCTTCCCCTGGTCTTGCCACCACACATCCCAAATGATGCAGAAGTGCCAATTAAGTGGGGAGAAGTATTCTAGCTCAGAGGCATGTGCTTGGAAAGGTTAATTTTATCTTTTAAAGGGTTTTGTTACAAGGTAATTTTATGCACAGCCTTGTGGTTTTTCACTGCAAATTACAGGATGACCTTCTCATTTGCTTCACTCATGCATCTGGTAAACAAATATTAGAGTGCCTTTATTAATTTGATTGATCTACTTAAAGATTAAAGGGTGTTTTTTTCAGAATTCCAATTATTCTCCAGCCGTTCAGCAGGGGAGCGTGATCGGCATACCTAGAGTGTGGATTAAGAGTACACGTGTTCTGGGATCACACCATTTTTTTAAGCTTCTTGCATTTCTAGTCATTGTTTTCATTCGCGCTGCTATCTTCAAGCGAAACTTCAACAGTTTTATACCACCCTTACGCAAAGTCTCATCATTTCTTGTGGCTCAAATGTAAGATTGTGTATGGGAAAAGCGACTATATTCATTTATTACTTATTTCCAGGTTTATTCTCCCAGCCTTTGCCTGTCTTTAACCTGAGCTTGCGTACGGCTGGTGACTTTAATTCTTCTATGGTTTGATTAACCGTAATGTCCCTTTTTGCAGTATTCTAGCTTCGGGAAAAACTTCAGGAAGAATAACAACCGCCCTTTTTTGATCAGGGAATGGTACGGAATTTGGGACAATAAACACTGATACAGACACGGTTTCAAATGGTACCTGGTGAAAGCCGTGCTGGCCGCTGGCTCCTCTCCTGCAGCTGCACAAAGAGCTGTTGCACACCGCTGTTTGCCTTCCTCCCGCTCCTCCCGCGCTGCGGCTGAAACGGGGCGGCCGCTGCCCAGGCTCTTTCCTCAGAAGTTTCTTCCCCTTTTGATGTGGGAATGCGGAACTTAAGAATTCTTTCCTTTGTAGTCTTAACCCTTTTTTTCAAGAGCTTGAGTGTTATAAATTAATGCTGATGGAGACTGCGTAGCAGGATTGCAAATAACACCCTAATGGCTTTGATTAAATCACGCATCAGTCTATGGGAAAAACGCAATGTGTCATCCCTGCCACATCGCCGGTGTGATACCATGGCTCTCGGTAGCAACCAGATCGATAACTTTCATCATGATATCTGAAATTCAGTCACTGAAAATGACTAAATTTTATTGTCTTGTTTCTTTAGCCAGATGAAAACTCACTGGATTTCTCTTCTTGTATGCTGCGTCCAGGGATTAAAAACGCCCAAGATCTTGCCTGCGGAGTCTGTCTCCTAAATGTGGATTCAAGAAGTAAAGTAAGTATAATGGCCTCTACTGTTACACTCCTTTTTAATTTACAATTTGGACTTTCATTTAGGCCTTGGGTGTATTTAAAAAATGTTCATGTCTGTAACTTGTAACTGGAAGTGGCAAAGGCAAAATCTGACCTATAGATGGGACTCAAAGGGTCAATGTCCTACATGCATTGGACTTTGGGGATGACGCAGGTGTGGTTAAAGGGATGAGGAGTTAAATTGTTCATAAAAGGGAAGAAACTGGGATACTGAGAATTAAAAAGTGTATCTATTTTTTAAAAAAACCAAAAATCTGTTAATGACTTCTCTTTATGAAATGCATCTCTGAGGATCACCAGGAGGGGACTGTTGCAATAAGCAGAGCTGGGAGGGAATCCCAGGATGTGTACAGAGTAATGCCAACCCATTAACATATATCGGCAGTTTTGCTGACTTTTTGGTTTCAACATTATTTCAGAAAGAAGAGAAACCTGTGGAAGAGCTTCCTAGAAAAGTATGAATCTGTAAAACCCACATTCCTTATAGAATCATTCTTAGTTGAGTGTGGAAGGCTGAACTGCTAACTGGCTTTCAGCTGTCATTCTCAATTGTACCAATCATGACTCCTTTTCTTCTTGTCATTTTTTGTGACCGTTAACACTTGATCTGATCAACTAACATGCTCTAGAGCCTCCCCTTTGTCTTGTCTGCATGCTCGTATCTCGTGAACAGCTCTCTGGTTTTGTGCTACTTCTGTTGTGTGGTAGAAAATCCGCTGCAGTGAGTTTCTGAGTTGGTAGCTGCCTGTGTGTCTGTTGCAGATGGGGGGGAACTGTCGGGGATTTTTGCTACAAATATTGACTTTTGGCTGTATGTAGTAGGCAATGGCATTTTTAGAAATCTCTGCAGGAAGCCCAGGGTGTGGGGAACAGGGTTAGAATATTTTTTAAATAGGTGGCTGTGAAGCATCGGAAAGTATCTCCTAGCAACAAACGTGGAGATGTTTTAAGCTTGTTCATGGCTTCACATGCTCTGTTCAGAAGCTTGCATTGTAAAGCAGGTTTTAATTAACAGAATTCAATTCTGTTTAATCAGCAGAAGAAAGTAGACCAAATTCAGCCTGAAATAACACTTAATACCAAGAATTGCACCTGCCTAAATCACAGCAAAATTTCACCCCGTGAAATAAATGCAGTAGCTATGTCCTGGATGGCAGAAGCAGCGTTTATCTTGCATGGGCACATCGCAGAGCTAGAGGGTGCGTGAAGCAGGGTGAGTTAGTTGTCAGGTGTCAGATGAGACGACGTGCTAATCAGATGACGGCCCTAACACAGGGTGTCACAGGCAACGTGTGCATCAGGTGTGATGTCAGGAGCTTTTGTCCACCTGCAAACACTTTGCAGACTGAAATAAAATCTTGTTTATTGAGTGGTTTGTTCAGAGTGAGAGGGTCCTACCGTGCTGTGTCATTCTGGGGTAATCCCTGTGCACTCTCCATTTCCCACTTCAGTTTCTAGATCCTGGGGTGGATGAGACTGTCACACTTGTTTCAATTCTTGTTATTTTAGGCCTTTAATTCGGAAACGGATAACTTTAAGCTGGCGTACGGAGGGCACCAATACCATGCAAGCTGTGCAAATTTCTGGATCAACTGTGTGGAGCCGAAACCTCCAGGTCTCATTCTGCCAGACCTGCTGTGAAAGCAGTTACGCTGAAGATGGAGCATTGAGTCTGATGATGCAGGACACTGGGGGTAAATTGTGTGTTAGGGTAAGTGGAAAGGCTTGAGGTGTGGTTAGTGTGTGAAATGTTTCGGTTTGATTTCTGTACAATAATGGGTTAAAGCCACTGACGCACATACAAATGTGTGTCGCACACGCACACATTGTTCATGAAGAATTTCACTTGAAATGGCCGGGGTTTCAGAAATAACCAGGAAAAACTGTAGTGTGGCAAAAAACGTGGCACATCAGTCGTTCTCAAGATGGAAACGGGTTAGTCTGTAACAAACCACACTGCTAACCGAGTGCATAAACCTCGGGGAGAGGCCGATACTGAGCTTCCGAGAAAAACTGAAACGCTAGACTGATTTGCATAGCAGTGACCACTTAAATACTTGAAGTACGTATTTGCAAACAAATCTTTTCTCTAATGTTTTTGGTATATGGACCATGATGGTTTTCTTTAAATGTTTGCTGCTCTACTGTTACAATGCATACAATGCACGAGGCACAGTAACTTTCGAGGCAAAATGAATTATTGACTTAGAAGGAATGAGACTGCCTAGAGCCGTTGTATATTTATACTTCCACTGTTCTGTATTGTAAATCATACTGTATTCGTCTCATAGCTGGGTAGTACTGGGGGACAAGGACTGGAAAAAAATACTGAAATTTTCCTTATCGTATCTGGAGTCCAGGCAGCTGGATTTTAAAACTTGCAGTCTTTGCTAATCTGTTGTAAATACGAGACAAACTCCTTGCTTGGGCCTGTCCCGAGCTGCAGGTATGATTTGCTGTGTTTCACCCGACCCTTTGGTAGTTGTGTGGCTGCATCACTGGTGGAAATTGGACCCTACCGATGCAGCGTGTCGGCTCCTCTCTGTGTATTACCTTTTTTGTATGTTAGTGTGCTTTTCTCGATGGGACGCCTGTGTGTAACTTGTGCAGTCTAGTGCTATCTGTAATAGCATGTTTTTCTGACTCAGAACTGGCAGCGCAGGATGCCCCTTAGCTCCTGCTCCAGGTGGGTGGGATTTGACACCGAGACTTGCTCTTCTCCAGCGGCTGTTTTTCGAAGCAGGCTATCGCGCTCCTGCCCTTCCGTTGCTTATGGTAGGTACAGCTCTCTGGACAGGAGGAGGTCAGTATAAAATACTGTCACCAAATGTGACCTATACATCTAAAGTACCCCATTCTCTCCTCAGATGCCATATCCAGACCACAGTGCTATCAGCTTTAGTGCTAGTTCCAGAATTTTAAACCTAGTGGGAGCCTCATGGCATTATTTTAAGAGCCTTACCACTGTACAGTCATAGTCTGCAGTGAGCGAAATGGGGTGTATATCCATCAGGTACAACTTGCTGCTTAATTCTTTGACTTAAGTTTCTCAGATCTCTAGAAAATCTCCCTTCTCTCCAAAGATACCAACGGCTTTTTCCAAGTTAATCTTGCCTCCATTATAAGTAGCTGGCAGTGAGTGGTGGTTGTTTGCTGAAATAGAAATTACAATGAGGAAAAATGATGCTTCATGTTAAAAAAAAAAAAAAGGCTTAGTTATACTAAACTATTAATTATACCAAATGAAACAATCTGGGCTAATAAGAGTGCTAGGTGTCTGGCCCCTTGTTTACACGAATTAAAATAAATCTTCCTGCTGCCTGAAATTAGCTCGCTCATAAAATAAGCAACTTGTGCCTCCAGTCGCAAGCTCAAGCTAATCAAGCGGCAGATTTTCAGTGGTGTGACAGTGACTGCCTGCCTTCTGTTGCCCAGTAATTATCAAAAAAAGGGCAGTCACTCCTTGCTTGTTCTCCATTGCATTTATTAGGTGTGAAATAGTTACAGCAGCCAGCGCCCCTCGCTTTTGACTACATACATTGTTTTCCACCGTAATTAGGGGCTGCTGTGTGCATCACCGGGGCGAGTGTTCCCACTGACGTTTGGGGTCTGCGCACAAAGCCAGCGCTCGCGTTTGCAGCCTGAATTACAGGAGCCCTTCAGCACTGTCTGACTTCAAGCGAATGCTTCGTCTTGCTGCAAGCGAGGGAACTTCTCAAGTGGTTTTGAGTATCTGGCTGACGCAAAGGCAGTTGCTTATGAAGCGCTATATTAGGAAAAGGGAGTTTATTGCTAGCCTGGGTTTCCACCACAGTTCCTGAACACCTAACTCGATAGGATTTTTTTTTTCTAATTAAAAGACAATGCCACAAATAAAAGAGGCCACGATGTGAAACTTAAAGCAACCAGTATTTCAAATGCAGTTCCAGCTTTATTGTCATAAAAGCATTTTTCAGTGATGTTTTTCTTGTGATGGTTAATGTACTTGTTAAGCAAGTAAGTTCCCCCTCCAAGATGTATCCAGCGTGTCTTTTGGCTCACCAAAAAAAAGGAATCGGCACTTACAATTACAATGGCAGCAGAGCTTACTGAAGTACGCCACTAGTGCTGGCTGGCTCCCTACAGAAGGGAAGGCAGCAGGCGACGGTACCGCCTTTGTGGCAAGCAGAGAGCGTCCTTCTGAACTGAACACCTTTACGCCATGGGAATACACCAAATGTTTGCGTGTAGATCCCCTCGATAAAGGCATTGCACAATGAGGATCATCTCACTGGCGTATCCTACTCATCGCGATGACTCACTGTTGCATTCGGCATCTTCTCAGATACTGCACTGCCAGCCAAAGCCCGCTGTCCTTGCAGTCTGTATCCAAGGTTACGGTATTTTCTACAGTGCGTTCTAACGGACCGCGTTCCCCCGCTTCCTTTCCATACAGGCTGATGGACACGCTGCTGCCTTTCCCTTTGGTTGCGTTGCATCTCATACACGTAACTCCTTTGTCTGCATGTACCTTTTGCTAGGGACAAAAGCGAGAAACGTAGGGGGTTTTTTATTTATTGTACGCGTTCCCTGGAGCTGCCTTGGGGTTAACTACGGAAACTGGGTTTTCTGTGTATTTGTGTATATTTGGAATTTTAAGAGATTATTTGCTTGGTTATTTAATGTGTATATTGCTTTACCCAGCTGCATTCCTGATGCTTCTGCGCCGTCTTCGTGTGCGGTGGTTTTTCCTGGGGGAGCGAACTGAGCTCTCCAGCCCGTCCCCCGCCCCTCCAGCGCCGGGTTTGGGCTGAGTGTGTCCCGCATCGGCTGCAGCCGCTCGGAGCTTGGTTGTGGCGTAGGAATTGTTGTTCCATCTGCTTTTGACCCTTCCGCTGGCTTTTCCTCTCTGGCAGCAGCTTCTCCTCACCCGGGTTTGTTTTGAGCAGCTCCTTCCTTGAAATTGGTGCAGTGTGCATGAAGGGATAGCGAAGTTCAACCTAAGGTTGAGAAGCTCATGAAAACCCACGGAATGCTCCAATTTCTAGTTAGCTACATGTCAGATTAATTAAACTTGAAGCAAAAAACCTGCCTTTTCAATTGAAGCTGCTATTGTACAAACTACTTTAAGATTTTTTTTTCTCCTCTCTGGACCTGTGTTTTATTCCAGTTCTCAATATTAAAATATAAATGTCATAATTTTATGAAGAAAAGTGGTCAGAAAACCTCTCTTTATATTGTGATTCTTCATTCTTCCCTCTGGGTGAATGTTATTTGTCTTCTAGAAGTGGTTTTGCCATTAGTAGTTGGAGCTGTTCCGGTTCGTGCTATGCTGGAGCCACTGCTGATATTTTAAACCCAATGAGAATAAGTGTTATTAATTGACTTTAGTACTTTACTCCCTTAATTATTGCAATGGTTTATAAATCCTTTGTTGAGATTCAAACCTTGTTTTCAATAAAGAGCTCATTTCATATCTGACCAGCCCGTGGAGTGGTTTCTTCCAGGCTGCAGCCAGAAACAAATGCTTCTTGCGTGTTGCTTTTGCTGCTTGTTGGTGCCCAAACGCTGTCGCCTCCAGCGGGAGGGAGCTCCGCGGGCACCGGCTCCTCCGCAGGAATACACGGGCTGGGTGGAACCTTCCCCGGGCTCGGGAGAAGCCTTGAGAGCTTGGCCCAAAGCGCCGTAAAGGCAATGAAGCTGCAGAAGCAAAACCACCTTTGTGGCGGGTACGTGAAAGATGTCTCGCCCAATAACAGGAAATTCTGCAAGCGCTTAAGACACCGGCCATTTGGGAAAGCCTCTGGGGAGCAGGAGGAACGATCTTCCCTGCAGATCCTGCTGGTGTGGTCCCAGCAATCCGGAGCTAAACTGGGGACTCTGGTTCTTCTTTGGTTTCCGTAGACTGAGGACGCATGAAAAACTGCGTTTTGGGGGGGTGGGAAATGAGCCACTCGTATAAAGTCTCTTCTCTTGGAGTGCACTCCAGGGGATCTTTTGCAGAGAAATACCTACCAGTGTTACTGCCATTGCACTGCGCCGTAATCTAATCTCTGATGGGTATTTCAGGTGAATTCTTTATTTCATAATGCGCTTTATTAGGCAATTATATCTATTTTATTGGCCTAACTTCCCCTTTTGTTTCAGAGTTAATCTTGATGCTTTCTTGGCTGAAAATTAGCAGCTTCCCCTCCCCTAGGTACTAGGGCAGTGCGTGTATAAAGTCTGTATAATAATTCCAAGTGGAGAATTTTTTTACCTTCCGGTTTTGATATAGAAAATACCGTTAAATTATACATAGTCCATTTTCTAGGTAAAGTTTAATTTTGCAAGCAGGTTTCAGGTTTGGGTTTTTTTCCCCCCTTTGAAATGTCATGCTTTCAGAATGTCTCCAAATGATTACTCTTCATTCTTAATCTCTGGTTCCTTTTCTTACTTACCATTTCCCCGGCTGCAGTTTAACTCATGATAAAAATAGAGATGAGTAGAACGCTTTTTTTTTTTATCTAAACGCAGTCAGTCTCCTGTGTCTGTTTGTCGCTGGAACCGGGACACAACCACGAAACCTGAACCGGGCGCAGCCGATGGCAAACCTCGCTTTTACTTCAGTGGGCTGAAACTTCAACCCTGCTCGTCCGAAAACGCAGGAGGAGACCTCGCTGCGCTCCTCGTGCTGGAGGACACCCAGGTTCCTGGGTTGATTCTGTTGGAAAAAACGGTGTTGAAGTATTTGGGTTTTTTTTTACGTGCAGTTTTGTCTCGGCATGTGCTGGGTGACGGGTAAAAGCAGGGTTTGCCGGGAGAACGGGCCGTGTGTGTGGACAGGAAACGTCTTTTGGGCTGTGGCCCTTGCGGCGCTGCGGGGTCGGCAGTAACTCTTCGCACAGGGGTGTCTCTGTGCCGCAGGTTCGGCATTAACACAGTTTGAACCCAGGGCCACCCTCCTGCCGTCCGTGTCTGCGCTCTCGGGCCCGTGTCCCACCAGGCTCCCCCAGTGAGTGGCTTTGGGCCCAGTTTAAAGCCTGCGAACTTCTCCGGCAGCCCGCGCTGGCCTCGGGCCGGAGCCTAGAAATCACTGAGCAGCGTTTCCTTCCCCCAGTGAGAAACTTCCAAGCAGGCGGCGTTGGCCCAGCCTGGTGAAGCGCTTGTCTCCCAGGTGCATTTCAGACCCACCGCTGGTCGGAGCTGACCAAAGCCTCTGCATGGAATTCACTCTGATCGGCACGTTTATTCCAGCCAGGTCTGGTTTTACTCCCGACCCAAAGGAGGTTGAGGCCATTTGGGCAGTTTCGTATCAGCGATAATAACAGTATTTCAGCCCTGGTGGCTTTTAGTGTGGGGTAACCAGGACCCGCCTGTGCCGCCGTCCCCCCGCGGTGTGGTTCAGCTCGGAGAAAACCTTTCACTGTGGCTGCTGTTCCTTAAAACCACGGCTGTCCAGCTACGCCTTCAGGAGATTTTGAAAATTTGGAAATAGCCAAATGAATTGCCTGGCTTTTGCGATGAGGGCCGGGAATTGCAGGACAGCCGGGCTGCAAACCCATTAGC
Organism: Rhinoptilus africanus; assembly: GCA_013400135.1. NCBI lineage: Eukaryota > Metazoa > Chordata > Aves > Charadriiformes > Glareolidae > Rhinoptilus > Rhinoptilus africanus. The sequence continues at coordinate 267,534 of VXBO01000020.1, read as the reverse complement.
CAAGCGACAGGAACAGATCACCGGCTTTTCCTCAAGACTGAGGTCCAGATTTGTGTAGAGCCACTGCTCGGTATTACAGCGTGTTCTCGCTGTTATTTGAGCTACATGAGCACAGTTCTGAATAGGAAACCAACACATGCTCTTGTTTAATCTTTATTGATTTTTTTTTTACAAGTATAGAATCTCATTTAAATCAGATAGCTATCTCGGCATCCAGCAATCTGCGTATCCCTCCTTCAGCGGTGCAGCAGAGGACACAGACGTCTCTTCGAGGAAGGGACTCGCCTTGCTCTCCTGGGGGTCGGGTCACGCTCCCACGAAACCAGTCCCTTCCCGTCCGCCGGGAGGGAGCCATGTCCGGGAGGCAGCGGCTTCGCCACGGAAAGGCTTCTCCCGCGTCTCGGGTTGGAATCGTTCTCGTCAGGCAGAGAACAAGGCAAAGCCTTCTCCGTAAAGCCATCCTTGTCCGGGAGGTCGAACAGATCGCCGTTCTGCGCAGGATAATTCTAGAATGCAACATAACCTTGAGGACCTAATGGAGTGAGTGAGAAATGGGCAAACCTCTGGCTTCTGTCTGGAGCCACGTTTGGACAAGATCTCTGTTTACTTTCCACCCACAAAAAACACCAGCCTTTTTTCAGTAGTGCAGGTGTGTTCCAGAACTGCTGCCCTGGCATGGAATGAATGAAAAAGGATCTTGTGTTTATTTGATTTGAATAATTCAAATTTTATTTTGCTTGTGGCCGCCACGGACTGACTTCACTCTTTTTTTTCTTTTTTTTTTTTTTTTTGACTTTTAATACAGATTAAGAGCTGACTAAAGATCTCACACGCTATATACTGAGAGTCACTACGGATGGTAAATAAAACACCAGCACTAGCACCACCACCCTGCACGCCTGCCTTCCTGGCTCTTGGAAAAACCCTCTGCCGTAGAGTAGGACCTCGCTCCCTCCCTGCTAGTGCTGCTCCCTAGCCACTACAGGATTTTGCAAGGAAGCAAACAAGCTATTAACGAAATATCCAGGCTACCGCATCACAAAGCGCGCTTTGTTCATTAACTCTGCCAAATGCCTTTTAGGCCTTTCCTCGTAGGATACTCATAAACTGACTAAAAAAGAGAGGGAGGCTTTATGAAAGGAATAAACTTATAAGGAGACCTCATTCTGCTAAATCAGAGAAATGCGGATGGGGGAACCCCTGTAGAGAGAAATGCTTTGAAGGGAATCGTTGGCCTTGCAGGTTAGTGAGTGAGAATTAGTTGAGGTTCTGCTGTATGGTAAAGAACCAAAGTTGGCTGTAGAAGGAGAAGGGAATGTCTCCAGTCTGGTCGACTCAGCGCAGCGCGTCCCTTCTGTTGTGCTTCCTGTCTGCAGTCACATTAAATTCCCCAGTAAGGCATGAGGGGTCTCCTCTCTCTCTCATAAATATCTGGGATGATGCCATATGGTGTCTGTATCATTTTAACCGTCGTCTTCCCAAAGAGCTTCCTCTCGTAGTCTATCAGTTGTCTCCAGAAGCCCACGTTGGGGCGTATAACGGGGCGTCTGGATTTGACCCAGTTGTATGCCTCAAAGAGGGACACCTTGTGGTACTTCATCAGGTAGGCGATGCAGAGGGTGGCCGACCGGCTCACGCCGGCGGCACAATGGACTAAGGTGGCCCCGTGCTTCCGCGCCACGCTGTTGATCTTGTCGGCGACGCTGTCGAAGTACAGGGAGATGGGGGCGTTGGGCATGTCAGCCAAAGGCACTTTCACGTATTCAAACTGGGGCCAGTTAAAATTGGGAATCTCGATGGTGGCGTTGATGATGCAGGTGATTCCCCGGGAGAGGAGCAGGTGCCGGTTGGAGGCGACGCTGCCCCGGCTCAGGTACAGCGAGGGGGTGATTTGGGCGATGCCCCCGAGGGCACTTTCGGAAAGCATTCGTGGAGCCATCAGAGTTCTCGGTAAGGAGTTGTGGCTTCTGGAGGTCATGGAGGATCTTGGCACTCACACTTCCATTATGGGAAGGGATCCAATGGGATCTTCAGCCAAGGGAAGGATTGTCTGGCCTGGTGGTGCTGGGACAGCGAGAGCTTCCTCCGCTTAGTCACTGCAAAACACAAGCGATGCCACATGAGCGGGGCAGCTGCCCGACAAGACCACGTCTACGCGAGAGAACAGGAAAACCCAACTCGCCCTGCCGTGGCCTGGACAACCTCCTGCTGGCAAACCTCCGTGGGGAAAGGTGGTTCTGGGTTTGCACGGTGCTTATTACCGCGGGGCCCCCAGGCGCTGCCTGGACAGATATTAACAAAAAAATCTTCCAGCCTAATTAGCCTCCAATTACTCGTCGAGGGTTTAAGCAGCCTACCTGTGGGCCTGGACAGCGTTTCACCCGGATTAGCACGTGGAAGATTAGCTATGCCTTTTCCATGCTCAAAAGCAGCAGCTTCACAGCTGGCCGGAGTCCAGAGGGGTGGTGAGACGCAGCTCACCGGGGCTGGCGGCAGATGCCAGCAATTCACGTTACCCTGCCCTCTCCCCGGTGCCACCCTTCTCCTTTTTTGGGTATATGAAAGGCCCCGCCAAAGTACATAAACAGAGGAAAGTTGCTCATTAGAAAAGGCAGTGAGTCATGTCCATCCAGCTCAGTAATCGGCTCTCATCTGGGCTGGGGAAGTGTGGAAAGAGTGACCTGGTTATGTCAGAAGCTGAGAGCAAAACCGAAGCAGAGGCTGGGACAGGGCAGGCTCTTTTCCTGCTGCTTTAAGGACTGACTAACGCTTTGGAGAAGGATGCGCTCCGCAGGGGCCTGGGTTCGCCTGCATGAGCCACGCGTCCCCGGCTGCCTCCGCTGTGGCCCCCAGGAAGGACCCACTTTTACTTCTCCTACTCCTTTAGGACTTCTCCAAAGCCAGGGGAGAAGCCACAAGCAAGGGGACCAGCCCCAGACCGTTAATAATTTGCGAGTCCCTTTTAGCTGTGCCTTCTCCAGCCAAAAAGGGGCCGTGGGGGAGGGACTGGGGAGCCCCTGCCCTGCCCAGGGACATCTGAGCCCACCAAAGCATCACCGGGCTCTGCACGGAGGGGACCTGGGGGGTGCTCAGCGCCTCGGCTGAGAGGGTGACTGTCCCTCCAGCAGTTATCCAGGTCAGAGTCCTCAAAGGGCTGAGAGACCCCAACGGCGACCCCTTCCCTGGCCCTGACAGGACAGCGCAGCCGTCTGTCTGCATCCTGCGCTCCGGGAAACACAGGCAGGTCTCAGCAGCGGCTGGTAGTGCTGCCAGCGGATTTTTGGCATGGCTTTGCGGTACGGTAACTTAATGAGCATAACACGGTCTCCTCTGTGGCTTGTTCCCTGCTGGCAGCTACTTGAGCAGCTCCTGCAACCGTGGGCCCAAAGTGCCGGCGCTGCAAGAGTTCGTGCCCCAACAAGAAGACTTTTGCTGCAGCTGCGAGCGCTCGGCTTCCCCTGCGGACACCCCACCGCAGTCACCCAGCTGGAGCAGCAACGAAAGGCATGGATTTTCAAAGGAATAAAGTCCTTTGAGCAGGGTAAAACCCTGCTCTAAAGCAGCTGCTAGTGACAACGCAGAGGATTGGGGCACTTACACTTGGTAACAAACTGTCCTGCTCCAAATCACCGACCGGCACGGGGACCCTGGGGGCTGCTGGAGGTGGGATGTCTCATAGAGCGTCTCCGATGCTGTGCTGGGGAGAGAAGAGAGCACGGGGTTATTGTCCGTTTGTCCTGGAGCCAAACAGGACACCAGGGAGCCCCCTCTGCCGAGGTATGTTTAAGCCCCCTGATTTAGGTGGTTGTCCAAGGAGTGGGAGGGAGGACCAGGGCTTCCCTGCCTGCTCCCTGGGGAGAGACAAAGGCCTTGGGAAGGCACTTGGCTGCCAACAGCATAACGTCACCAATTGCTGCCAACACAGCATTCAAAATCTTGGTGGCCCCAATGGAATCTGAGTCTGGCACAAAAGTCATGACTCAAAAAACAAAAAAAAGTAGTGTAAGTAATGAATGTGCTCTAATGTCTCCTTTAGCATCCACCAAGATGCTCCCCTAGTCCCAGACGGCTGGTGCAGGTCTGCGTTTCTTTTGATGGTGCCCAAAGCGCACTCCTGGGAGCCCCTCCGTGAGGGCTCTGCTACCTGCGCCTGCTCCCCGCGGCACCGCTGGCCCCTGTGACTGGGAAGGGGCAGAGCTGGCGCCATGAGCCATCGCTTCCCTCTGCGGGAGAGGGCAGGGGCAGCATCCCCTTCTGGTACTTCTCAGCCAGTCCAGAAATAACACAAGTCCCCAGAGTGCAGGTGAAGGAGCTGGGAAATGCTGCTGGATCATGGGAGAGCAGAGTAACGTCTGCCCCCAGCAGCTCTGAGCAAGGCAGACCCTCCCTGCTTCCGTGTGGCTCATCCATCGGCCGTCTCTGGGAAGGGCGTGCAGTGGGAAGGCTGGGGAAAGGACTCTGTTTCCCCCTGAGTGGCCTTAAAATGATGAAGGAACCTGCACGCTGAGCTCCGGAGCGGGAGCCAGGGGGAAACGGGCTGGCTTGGCTTCGGCGCTGGGGTTGGAGAAGGGAGGGCGGCTGCGGCTGGCGGGTCTGGGTGCTGCGGGCCGGCTGCCCGGCGCGACGGCGGGCCGGGGAGGCGTGCGGGGTGCTGGCAGCGCGGCCGCGGCGCAGGGCTGCCGGGAGGCAGGGCGGGCCAGGAGGCTCTGGCAGGCGCTGGGGAGCTGAGAGAAGCCGGTGGAGGCCAAACGACAAACCCAAACGGGATTTTTAACGCGGCGCCTCCCTTGAGGATGGCTGGGAAGCATTAGCTGAGGGCAACCTGCGACCGTGCTGGCTGAGACCGGCGGGGGGGGGGGGCGGGGGG
>VXBO01000020.1:215307-249234 GCA_013400135.1 Rhinoptilus africanus | reverse complement strand
AGGGTCCCCGGGGGGATATGACAGTGCATGGGGGTCCCTGTGGGGATGTGACACTGTTTGGGGACATGTGGGGATCGTTGGGGGGACATAGTGGGGTCCCTGGAGGGATATGATACTGTGTGGGGACATTTGGGGGTCCCTGTGGGGACATGACACTGCATGGGGACATGTGCAGGTCCCTGGGGGGACATAGTGGGGTCCCTATGGGGCTGGAAACAAGTGGGGATCTTTGGGGGGGTACATGATGGGGGCCCTCTGGGGATGGGGACAAGTCGGGGTACCTGAGAGGACACGGTGGGGCCCCTGTGGGGATATGACAGTGTGTGGGGACAAGCGGGGGTCCCTGGGAGGACATGGTGGGGTCCTTGTGGGGATGAGGATGTATTGGAGGCCATGAAGGGATGTGGCGGGNNCATGAAGGGATGTGGCGGGGGCCCCTTGGGGAGGTGAGAGGGTCCCTGGGGGGACGTGACAGTCTGTGAGGACGTGGTGGGGTCCCTGTGGGGATGGGGATGTGTCAGACGCCATGAAGGGACATGAAAGGGACCCCGGGGGACATGGTGGAGTCCCTGTGGGGCAGGGGACAAGTGGGGGTCCCTGGGGGGATGTGACAGGAGCCCTTTGGGGATGCGGATGTGTCATAGTCAATGAAGGCAGAGCCCCGCTGGGGACATGACAGCGTGTGGGGACGTGGCCAGGTCCATGGGGACGTGGCAGGGTCCCTGTTAGGGACGGGACATGTCATGTCCCCGTGGGGACCCTGCCAGAGTGTGTGGGGACAAAGCAGGTGCCGTGCGGGGGGGGCACAGCCCTAGGAGCGGGAGCTGAGCCTGGTTTTGTGGACTTGGGACATCCCTGTCCTGGGAACTGGGGGAGAGGAAGGAGGGTGGCCCAGGGGGCCCCTGCTCCCATGGCTCCCCATGGCGCCATGCTGGGGGCCAGGGTGGGCTGGGGTCCCCATGGAGGGACAGGGGGATCCACATGGCAAAGGGGAGAGTTTGGCTTCAGCTGGGAAGTGTCGGGCTAAGGTGGAGGGGTCTGCTCCCACCCACCTGCCCCCATGGCGGGGATGGGACAAGGCTGAGGAGGAGGAGGAGGAGGAGGGCAGCCTCCACGTTAACCCCCCAGCTGCTGGAGCGAAGCGTTGCCATCCCAGCCCACTTTTGTTTGCTTTCTGGTTTTGTTGTTGCATGTTGGGACCGAAATAGCAAAAATCCCTAATAGGAAGCTTCCCCTACCCCGAGCCCTCTGGCTGGTATCTCACTTGGGCAGGTTTCGTGACTCAGCAGCCCAGATGGAGCCGTCCCTCACAGCCCTCAGCACCGAAGCTGTTTATTGCTCCAGAGGCTGTTTTTCCAAGAGCCTCGCTGCTTTATAACAGCCAGCGCTCTTCCTTAAAACCCTGCCTCTCCAGCGAAGCCTCTCGTCACACTCAGCGCGGAGGTGGGCGAGGTACAAAAATAGACAAATTAAGAAAAACCTCAAAAGGCCAAAACCCGAAAATGTAAGGATTTCGTCTCCGCAAGCTCGAGGTTGGCTGTGCCTCCGTGTTGCATCAGCCCTGCTCTTCTGCTGCTGCCTCCCCTGGAGCTGCGCCGTGGCAGGGGCAGAGTCGGAGCCCTGGGCCACCTCAGGTGGAGCGAGGAGCCGAGAGAGGGGCTGAACCTGCGGGGGTGTCCCCCCGGGAGCGGGGGGCTCGGAGCCCTGGCAGCGCCAGCCTGGGGTGGTGGCCACGGGCAGCGTAGGGAAGGACGAGGATGAGTTTTGTGGTGGCAGCGGAAGCAACATGTGGGGTTCTCCCCACAGGCATCCAAACCCCTCAGTTCCCCCCTATTTGACTGCCATGAAACGAGAAATACTCCTGCACAGCCCTCGCTGCTCGTCACGGATGGTTCTTAACTACTCGCGCAACTGCGCACGGATGTTTTTAATGCTGGTGTAACTTGTGCTTTTAACCTTCAACCGTGCCGGGAGCTTTGTGTGTTTTTAGCGTGGGTTAGAGGATGCAAAGAGGGGAACTTGGGAGGCCTTTGACCCAAGGATGCAGCAAATGCAGCGGGTACCGGAGCTAAAAGGAAATGTCAGCTCCTCCCCGCGCTCAGCCCCGGCAAAGGGCTCTCTCGCGGCCACTGGGAGCCAGAGCGGGGAAGGGGGATCCGGGGATGCTCGGCGGGCGCTGCTGAGAGGTTGGTGTCTTCCACCCCCCCTGGCAAAGAGACATTTTCGCCAGCACAGGGGGGTGGGTGGGACACAGAGGGTTTGCTCCTGAGCACTGGAGAGGTGTTGGCAGTGAGTGCTTTCTTGGATGCTGGCTGACCCCCTGCCCCAGCACGGGAGGGGACACCAGTGCCCCCGTGGGACCCCCTGCCCCAGGAGGGCAGCCCGTGCTCCCACCAGGCACTGCCCGGTTTACAGGGGCAGCAGCAGCTCTCCTGTAAGGCAGACATCACGTTGGGGCAGTTTTCCCCCTCTTCCCATAGGAACCCGTGCATCTCTTGGAAGAGACACAGAGACCGTGTTGGGGAAAAGATGCTCAAGGTGGGACCAGAGCCCCCCAGTTCCACCCCACGGTGCCTTTGGGGGCAACGGCTTCGGAGGGGCTCAGACCCACCTTGCGGCAGCCCAGCCTGGCAGATACTGCCCGACGTGCTGTGCCGGGGTGAGTGGCAAGGTGCAGTCCTGGGCACATTCCCGAAGGGTGCGTCTGGCCCGCAGTCCATTAGCTGGTCATTAGGGCTATTAGCTTAATCACCGGGGTGTTTTCCTGCCACGCTCTGTGATCAGCGTGTGATCGGCCGCCGCGGGGTCACGCCGGCTGAGTGGGGAGCAGATGGCTGCTACCGCACGGCCGTGGCACGCGTGTGCAGGGACCCGCCGCCATCCATCCATCCATCCATCCTCTCCAGTTTCCATGGCTACGCCAGAGTTTACTCTTCCCCGCCTTCGGCCGCCTGCACGGGCGTGATGCAAAAAAAGGTCCCTGCGTGATGCAAAAAGCCCAGGGATGTGGGACCTCCTGGTTTTTGGTAGCACCGATCCCATCTCGGGGGGTTTAACCGCTGAGCGTCGGGCACCGACCGTCCCGCAGCACCCGCATCCCATGGAGCGCCGCCTTTACAGTGCTTGGGGGGCTGTGGTGTGGGTTTGGGGGGCTGCCCTCGCCTCCCTGGTGGCAGCAGGGACCCCGGGGGAGGCAGCGAGCGACCTCCCGGGGATAAACCCGGCTGCGGAGCCGTCGGCTGCCTCTCGTGGGATGCGAGGTGACAGCACGGAGCAGAGATCCCTGAGCGGGCACTCAGGCTGCGCCTTGTTAATGGAGGAAAACAAACCCCAAGCTTTAGGTCACCGCCTGCCATTTAAGTGGCCGAATGTGGGTCACCGGAGTCCTCCCCGGGGAGGGAGGGGGATGTCACAGCACGGCAGGAGTTTTGTTGGCTTTCCAGCGATACGGGGAGCCGCGGGGGGAGCGCATCCCAGCCCACGGCCGAGTCCCCCTGCGCAGGGGCAGATTTGGGCTTTGGGGCTCCTGGAGCGCAGTTGGCTGTGAGGGCGCGTGACTCCAAATCCACGGGGTGCTCTGATTCACGGGGGTGGCGGGTGAAGCGGGACGTGTTTCCGTAGCCTGGGTGTGTTGCATGCGGCCGTGGGGAGCCACCCGTGCCAGAGACTTAGTCACAAGCAGTGCCATCCTCATGCCTTGCCCTGGCAGCCTGGGCATCCCTGGTGGCTCCTAGTTGTCCGGCTGGGCTCCCTGGGCTGTGTGGAGGATGGCACCGTCCCCCAAGGCCAGTCTTTCCCTCTGCTATAGGTGACTGGGCTCTGCAGGGTCACGGGAAGCAGCTCTATGTAGGTTTGCTGCACTGAGGGGTGCCCCCCGTGTCGTTGACCAGCCCCTGGTCAGACAGCGGGGGCGCGGAGACGGTGTGTTGGGCAGGGTCCCCGTGGCACGGGCTGCGCCGTGGCGGAGGGGTGCCGCCGTGCCCTCTGGTCTCGGGAGGGCGAGGTGAGCTCCATGCGGGCGCTCGCCGCTGACTCACGGGGTGGTGTGGCTGCGCCAGGCAGAGCCCTGGCCCGCGTGGCTCCGGCCGGGCTGGCGGGTGATGCTCCGTGTCCTCCTCCGACCCCGCGCCCCGGGGACGGGCTCCGTGGCCAGGCGGGGAAGCGAGGGCTGATGGGCCGACGTGGCCTGGCAGCTCAGCCTCCCCAAAGGCGCTCGCTGCTCCTTGCGCCTCTCCCACCGTGGCTCCCTCCCTCCCCATTCCAGCCTGCACATCGCTGCCTGCCTCCCGGGCAGCCGAGCTGGGGTCTCTGCCCCATCCCTGGAGGGGTTCAAGGCCAGGTTGGACGGGGCTTGGAGCAGCCTGGGATGGTGGGAGGTGTCCCTGCCCAGGGCAGGGGGGGCACTGGGTGATCTTTAAGGTCCCTTCCACCCCAAACCATCCTATGACTCTCTGACCTCAAACACCTCCTGGAAGGCCAGCCCGCAGCGTGCTCCGGCAGAGCCTGCCCCACCGGCACGGCACTGGGGTGCTCCAAGCTCGCGTCCCCATCGCATTTAATGGGACAGGTTAGAGAGTGCTGGCACCTTGTAGCTGCCGGTTCGTGAAACCTTGACTTTCCAGACAGGCTTTGCAAAAGAAATGAGATGTTAGTGATTTTTTCACTCTGAGGGGGGTGAGCCCCTGGCGCAGGGTGCCCAGAGAAGCTGTGGCTGCCCCATCCCTGGAGGGGTTCAAGGCCAGGTTGGACGGGGTTTGGAGCAGCCTGGGCTGGTGGGGGGTGTCCCTGCCCAGGGCAGGGGGGGCACTGGGGGGGCTTTAAGGTCCCTCCCACCCCAAACCATCCTGTGATTGTACAGAAATCTCAAGGGATGCCAGGTTGCTTTCTCTGGTGCAAGGGTTGCTCCTTGCTCGGCGGGGAGCCCGCAGTGGAGCAGGCGTTGCTGAGCAGCTCCTGCGCCGTGGAGGGTACCCCCCGTGCTCCCAGCTTGTGCTGGACCCCTTCTCTGGGATTCTCATGCTCTCTCCAACTCCATCGTTGCCCACTGGGTTACCACGCAGTCCTGACCCAGCACTGACGCGTGACTGGGATGGGGGGGTCCGGCCCGTGGTTCCCTGTAGAAGCACGTTCGTCTCCGTGGGGAGCGTTGAGGTGGGATGGGGGGCTGCAGGCATTCCTGTGCGTGAGGCTGCGGGTGGGATCGCTGCCTGGCACCTCCCTCAGCTCCAGGTGCAGGGTGGAAACCCGTGCGCTCTCCTCGTGCCACCGCGCGCACTCTCCCCGCACTCGCGGATAAATCCCTGCTGGCTGTTCCCAGAAGGCTGCGGAACCAGTTTGCTGGAAGAGCAGAGAACTGCTGTGGGGCATGGCCGAGTGGTTTGGATTTGTCCCTTTTTGGTGTCGCGCTGGCCAGGAGACGGGCTCTGGTGTTTCTTTAACCGTGGCTGAAAAGCTGCCGTTCCAGCGCGGGGGTGTTTGTCTCCAGAAGGAGGTGGTTTAGGTTTCACCAGTCCCACCTGACGGGAATTCGAGCAGGCATTAAAACTAGGGCTTCTTGTGCCTTCCTTATCGGCGTTATCTGCCGGGCTGCCGTGGCGTGGGGAGCGGGGGAGCCCGGTGCCGGGGGCGGCGTGAGCCCCCGGGATCTGCTCCAGGCAGCCCCCACCTCCCCCGGCTGAGTCACCAGCGGGGCCGAGCGCGTCTGCTGCTGGTGGGACGGCAGCTGTGAGACCCAAAAAAACCCCCAGCACCGATGGTTTTAACGACAGGCGAATAACACGGCCCCGAAGAAGGTTCATACCGCTCACGTGAGGGCTATTAGCGGTGAGGAGGACGGTGCTGGGACGGAGCAGCGACAGCCTCCCCGCGCTGCCCCAGCCCTGGCGTAATTAATTCTGCGGGTACCTGTATCGGCGCACTAACCCAAACTGGCCGTCTTCCTGCCTGTCCCCAGCCTTGTTCCACATTTAATCTTTCATGTTCACCTAAGTCTCTAATTAAGCCAACTGCAATCCTTAGCTGAGAGCCCGCAGTGTACTAACGAGGTCTGGCGTTCCCGGAGCGCTGGGCATGCGAGACCTGCACAGCAGCCCGCCAAAAACAACCCCTGGGCTGACTTTTTTTCCTTTGTTTTCTCTTTCTCTTTTTATTTTTATCTCTCTCTTCCTCCTCCCCCCTCCCTTTCCCCCCGAACCATCACTGGTCCCAAAGCAGGTTCCGAAGCGATGGCCCCTTAGCAGAAAAGTTCTCAAAAATGGTGTGTGAGGTCTTTTTCTTGGTTTTTTTTTCTTTTTTTTTAAGCAAAGTCATGACCGGTTAGGTTGAGGTGTCTGAAAAGCGCTTTTATTGGGTTTCCTGGCTCTGGCAGCAGCTGTCTGGGTGAGGCAGAGCAGCACAGAAATCCCGTGTGCTGCTTCCCGAGCATCAGCCGGAGGAGCCGGCCCGTGCCGGGGCAGCAGCAGCCGCTGTCCTGCCCCCGGCGTCCCGCCTGGCTGCCTTCCCGTGACAGCATCCCCGTTAAAAATAAAACCACACGCCAAGGCGGTGAATGGGGTTCTGATTTCCCTGGGCTGCTGCGCGGGTCTGGGTGATGGGGAGAGATGCGCCTTGTAAATAGAACAGCATATCCATGGCAACCCCAACTTTTCATTATTGTTAATTACTTGCACGGTGCCAGAGCCGCGCATGGCACTTCCCGGTGCGGATAAAGATAGATTCCCCCCTTTCAAAGCCTCTCCAAATGACAGCCAGCTCTTGGGAGGCTGGAGCCGGCTCTGGCAGGCAGTGACGGAGACATTTTGTGAGGAGTCAGAGAGGAGCCGGGATTTAAAGGAGGAGGGACCGGCGTGGCAGAGAGGCAGCCAGGAGCTCAGGGGCGGCTTTTCTCTCCAAATCCACCTTCCTTGGGTGTCAGAAAATGGTTCAGAGGGAAAACGGCAGCACCCACCCAGCTGGGAGGGGGGAGAGAAGTGACGGGGAGAGGGGCCGCCCTGTGCTGAGCACCGGCTTCTCTTTCCTCCCAGTGTAACGGTGCTGGAGAGAGCATGGAGGGGAGGAAGCACCGGTGGCGATTGTCACCGAAGGGACAGGGATCCGTTGGTGTTGGCTTGAGCCCTTGTGCCCTGGAGGAGCCTCCTGCAGAAAGGCTGCCCCATTTTAGAACCAGCGCAGCTGAGCTCAGTGTCTCTTTGTTGGGGTTTATTTTATTGGGAAAGGCTGGAAAGCTGTTGGGTGAAGAGGTCCCCGTCCCGCCTCCCCCCCGTCAGCCCGTCTGGCCCCAGCTGGCGCTACAAGCGGTTCAGATTTGTACCCAAAATCCTGCCGTCGGCGTGTCTGCGGTGACAGAGCGCTCGGTCAGACGGCGGGATGGCCATCCCTTGGTGGGGTGTGCATGGCCATGGGTGGCCACGGTTTTGTCCCAAAATGGGGTCATTTACTCAGTGTGCAAGACACCATGGCGCTGGCTGTGCCCCTCGTGCCACCCCTGGTCCCCACCTCACCCCCGAGCCTGGCACAGGCACAGATGGAGGGTTTTAATCCAACAGCCTTTTCCTGACCTGACTTCTCCAGCTTCTCTAACACAGCGCATTGCGTTGGAGCCTGGCAATTACAGGGAAGAGGAGCAGCAAAGAGATCTTCTCTCCCCAACGTTTCCCAGATGGTCCAATTATTTAGCGCTGCCCAAAGCACAGGGCTCGGGAACAGCTCGGGTTTGGGGAGTTCCGTGTTCGGGCAAAGCAGGTCACGTTCATGCTCCCGTTCGGGTCCCTCTGGGGCAAAGGAACGTCACTAAAGTTTGCTGGGGGGGACGTTGCCGATCTCGGGATGGTGACAGCAGGTACCAGTGTATTTGGCTCACGTACTGCTGCTTTGTACATGTCACGACATGGGAGACTGGGCAAGAGGAAAGGGAGTTTGGCTGCTTGTTTAACGTTAAGAGAAAACTGGGAAAAACACTCCCAAGGATTTACAGTTTACTTTGTCCCTTCCCTTGGCATTGCCAGTCTGGGCAGTCTCAATTTCTGCAGACTTTAATCTTCAACATGTAATTTATTACTGCTGCTCTTCTTTACCTGGAAGATATTACTGTTTAATTTAGCGGTCACTTCCACACAGCCACGGTTGCGCGTTTATCTCATCTCTCGCGTGGTGAGAAGCGATGGGTGTAGATACAGGCAGCTGCATGACCTTTACGGTCTTGCTCAGAGTCCGGGGACGTGGATTTAAGATCATTTCAAGTAATTTTGATTTTATTACAAACCAAAACACTTCACATTCAATGGCACCTCAGGTACACAGGGGGAGAAAAAACCAACCCCAAGTCCAAACACCTTAAACAGGTAACAGTATCGTTAAAGCTTAGTTAGGCTTTTCCACGGGAGATCCCAAACTTGAGAGCACCCAACATCCCACCTGCTTTGGCTGTTCGGTCGCTTCTGGGATGTTATTTCAGCTTTGTACGTTAGCAATGGCAGCTGTTTGATAAAGAGTTTACTGTCTAGTGAATCACGCCAAGCTGCATCTGAAAAGAACCGTCTTCATCATCCAACTGTATTTTGAAACACAAATGCTTTGTACTGAAGTCGTATGATGGATCATCTGCCGTGCCGGGGTGTTGTGTGTGTCGGAACTGGTTGCACCTCGTCATTGCTTTGTTGGTCGGTTGGGCACGTGGCTGTTACGGGGGTGAGCTGAGGGAGGCAGGCGCCGGAGCAGCAGGGCAGGACGGGCTGTGCGGGCTCGGGGCAGTTTGTCGCGCTCTTCGCTTGTTATCTTTTCTGAGAGAACGTCGGGGTACGGAGCGTCTCTTTATTTACATTCCAAAAGGCTGCTCTGGGTGTAACATCCAGCTTTTCCAACGAGCCCAGGCAACGGAGACTGAAACAGAGGGACTACATATAATTTGACAATCCCAAATCCCGTAGTGAGCAGATGAAGCTTATTGGTTTGTACAGTGCGCTCATGCCGTGATATGCGCTAATATCACATAAAAGTAACAACTGTTGAGGAGCTTCCCTGCCACGTCCTTTCCCATCCTTTATCACAATTAAGTTAAAAGGACTGGACCACTGCAAGCTCTATTTTTATACCCCCGGGCATGTGCTACCTCCTTTGAAAGCCGAGGCTGTTTTAGGATGCAGTACAAGAAGGGAGAGGACTGCGTGTCTATACCTCTGCAGTCGCACAAAGTCAAAGTGTGACTCTCATTACGTTCTGCCCTTATTCTGGGTCACTGTCAGCATCAAAGTACCGTGATTCTCTTTTTAGCTACAAGACATGTTAGAAATGAATGCCCATTCACATTTAAGATTATCTTATATGGCGTATAACTCTCCAGCGCTACGTGGCAGCGTAATTCTGACAACAGCAGCATTAAACAACAGAATCAAAAAGAATCCAGACAAAGAAATGTCAGTATTCATACAATTTAACAAAGTTCCCTACTTGTTTTTACAAAAAAAAGCCCCAAAAGATTTTAAACAAAAGGAAATGTCCTTCATTCAACACTGTTAAAATCTTCCAGCGCTGTCAAAGTGACTTCAAAGCTTCTCCACAGCTGTCTGCTCCAGCGCTGCACTCTGTCCTCAGGCTTTCGTGATGTACCCTTCTCTGATAAGGAAGTCGTAGATTTTCCTGGTTTTGTTCACATCGATCTTGATGAGCGCTCTAGCCTGGGCTAGTCTCAGGCCTCCTTGTTTGTTACACTCATTCACTAAAGCAGCTTTATATTCTAAATAGGCTCCAGGGACCAACCTCACCATCTGACAGAGCTGGAAGACAAAAGGTGAGGTTAATAAACACCAACACTTGTCACGCGTTTTCATTCTGCGATCCCTGTTGGGGGAGTAACATTGAGTATTTTTCTGAAAACACTTTACGTGTGGCGGGTTTTTTTGTCTGGGGGAGGCATACAGCAATTGCGTTATGAGCTGCTTCGATCCACAGGTAGGGAGGGGAGGAGCTCGCTGGCTGCTGCATTCAAAAACATTCCTGACTGAAAAATAAACTAGGAGGATGAAAGCAAGCTCTCGGCTCACAGGAGCGTAACTATGAGTGTGTCCCGTGTGGGCGTTGTTCTTTACAAACCCAGGGAAGTACACATGCCACAGAGACTTGCAACCAGCAATTCGGCGTGCTGGAGGAGTGCCAGGGAGGGCATCTGTCTATTAATCCCCTGCAGACTAAGTCTTTAATACCTTTCTACAAAAGCAGCTCTGCGCACAACGTCTGCCCCCTCCGGAAGCCCGGGATGGAAGCTGTGCAGGGAGGGCATTACGGGTTTGCAAGTCTGGCAAAAGGAATGGCTTTCAAAAGCCCCTGTGCTCTGCTGTTGGGTTGCAACGCTCCTGTTTCGCTTCCAAATACCAGCTGCCTTCTAGATGGTGCGCTGGATCGCTCCCAGTGGAGATACTGGCTGTCTCCTCCTTTTAATAAGAAATGCTTAATGATTGTTCCTCATTGATAGGAAACTGCAGAATTCAGCGGGCCTCAGACTTTGTGTCTCAGCTGACGAGGAAATCAGATTGCCCATATACGCTAATGTCCTAGTCACAATTATTTATATGCTGAACGGAGCCAGAAATGCCATGTTCCATGGCGAACCTGTGATCTGATTTTCAATGCTGCCATCTCCAGTGAAGGGGAAACAGCTTCCACACAGAGGGGAAAGTCTGAAATGCATCTGCATTTCACGTACGCTGAAATCTGCCTTGTAGACAATCTAAGGACAGATTACTACTTCTATCGAAAAAAATAAAAAACCCTTTTATTTCAATAGTTTTCCAGTGTTGCCTTTCACTGGATGGAGGACAGGCCTACGCTGGTCTGCAGCAGAAAGGGAGCCACGAATACGCGGCAGGCCCCTTGCTGCGTTGTTTGCCTCTCCTGGGGCTGCAGTCCCATTTCTGGCTGCTCTGTTGAACTCCCTGTGCCTCTGGCTTCTTTAGGTGACCACGCGAGAGCACTCCACGTGGGGCTGCAAACTCCAGCACCAGGTCAAGCTAGAACCCATCCCTTAAAGAAAGCCAGATTCCACTCTCTGCCACACGTGCACACAAAAAGCTTGATATATGCACTGAAAAGCAGAAATATGGAAAAAACATAAAAAGTTGAATACACTGTTATTGCCTCCATGATTCCCATTAGTGTTACAGCGAAAAGCAACCGTAATTGGCTGAGGTTGGGCTGTGAGATGTCTATAATATTGAAAGAGCTCTGCTATTCTAGTCCAGTGATCTGTCCAGTGAAGCCCTTGGCGAAATCCTCTGCCAGTTTTAAACCCAATGTCCATTAAGGAAAAATAACTCTTCTGCTCAGCCCAGTCTCACAACAGAGGGAGAGAGGATGTCATACTCTGGATGTTATAATAGCACATAATAGCACCCTGGTACCCATCCTTGCTGAATAAACTAATTTGCTGCAGCTATGTTGTACGTACGGTACAGTAACTGAAATTAGGGAGCCAACTGGAAAACCTGAATGACTTCTGTGAGGGGAGGAGCAGTCAGGGCATATTGCTGAGGTGTATTCGCAGCACCCGAGACAGATGGTGTGAGCACCCCTGTGCTCTGAAGGTGAAGTTTTATATAGATCATTTTTCCATTCCTTTCCTCACCTCCTTCTCCTTCTCGTTAAGCTTCTCTGTGCCTGGGAGACCCGTGAGGTTGAGCGGTGGGGCACTCCGTCTGCCTGCGGGGACAAGAAAGGAGACCCCTGAGCAGTTTGGCAGTGGCTGTTCCTTCGGTGTGTTATCACAGAGGCAACCGAATCCCCATGATGTTAACCCAGTATGATCCAAGGATTATTTAAGGTTTAACATAAAAACTGCACTGATATGATAAAAGGTGTGATTTTTGCAACTGACGTAGTTAAGTGTGCAGTGGACACTTGCATGAGGACTCTTAGGCTGTGAAACCCGGCTCGCTGCCTTTCGGGAGGAACTGGAAGACAATGGCTTTCTGTCCAACTGGCACTGGCCGCGGTTAAGCCGGGCTGCGCCTCCTGACGAAACCAAACTCTTCCAGCCGGGGCCAGGGAGGGCAGTGGGGCGCGCAGGGGGTGCACAGCCTGCGCCGCTCGCTCCCAGCAGGCCTGAAACCGGCAGCTGGCAAGGATGCGGAGGTTGTTTATCGGTGCTATCAGCAGCCAGTTTCCGTGGCATTACCGACAACTTTGGGAAGCAGAGTTTTCTTTAAATGCTTTTAAATATGAAGCAAATATTGTAAAGCAAACGCAGTTTGTGGATTTGTTTTTGTCTGTTATGTTAAACAGTACTCAAAGAAACGTCTGTCACAAGGTAGTCTGATAGTTCTCACTTTCGCTATTGTTTATAACTGCTGAACTTTAACTGGTGCAGCTTAAACTTTCACAAGGTTGTTTACTTGCAGGTTTGTGGTTTTTTTCCTAGTAGTTTGTTGGGTTTTTTAACTTCCAGAGCTCAGAACAAAGCTAGGGTTATTTATTGCATTTTTAGAAAGTCCACTGCCCCCATGCTTTGGGTTGCATATTTAGCACTGTAAGGAAACAGGTCTCTCTATTCCAGGACAGACTTCCCAAATTTGGCAAAGTGATGAGATCCTGGGGAATACATAGCTCTGTTTCCCAAGGGCTGCACTGGGCGCTGCTCCGTTCCCTGCTCTGGGTCCTACCTCTGGGACCGTCTCTCTCCTCCTGTGCATCTGTAGGAGACAGGCGGGAGCCTGGCTGGGTGAGGGAAGCCTAATCGGAGAGAAAACTGAAGGGCTAGAAAGAAGCTGGAATAGTGTCCCTGGTAGGCGTAGAGGGAGTTATTTCCCAGCACTCCCTCTGTCTATGGCCTGGAAGGAGCGTGCTATGATGAGACATGACAGAATTTGGTTTTACTGTTTTATAAACCTAGGAAATAACACACACACACGCACACAAGAAAACATAGTCAGGCTGCAAAGTCATGATCTCAAAATCTAGAAGTAAAGTTAAGCAACGCTAATTTGCCCTCTTGTATATTCAGTATGATGCAGCCTTTAATTACATAGACACGTGGCAGTTTTTCTGCACTATCCTTGTCTTATTCAGTATGCAGGATGTTTGTTTAATTACCAACTATATGGTATTTTGTTTGGTTTTGTTCCACATGTGATACTGGTTGTAAACACTGCATGCTATCTGAGTTCCATAGGCAAAACAATTCATGTTCTTTTGGGCTCTTCTCCTTCACTGGCCACTGAATACTGGACAAAAAATTAATTTCATTCTTCATTCTAGCCCTTCAGCTGAGGGGATACTGTCCCCATTTCATGGATTTAATTTCATGCCCAGGCTGAGATACACAATGCTGTCTTCTCTCCAAAACACCAGATCTTAGCTATCACCAAATATGTTTAAAACATAGTGTCTGCCGACTTCCGCAATGACTAACTGCTTGGTATTCTGACCCAAATTACCAGGGCTCCTGGCAGAAATGAGGAAGAACATAGAGACTCAGTGGCCCCCTCTGAGAAGTTTGGTTCAAGTAAAACTTTATCCTGGTCTCATTCGTTGTATGCCATCCTGTGACCTCAACAAATGAGGTGAGACTTTATAAGAGGTCTTGTTCATGAGGGCCTTGACTGGGCCCTGAATCTGTCCTTTCTGGGCACTGAAAGAAGTAGGGGTTCTCTTGGTGGAAAACCCCACAAATCTGTGATTACAGAATTCAAGAATACAAAACCATATTCACAGAAAAGGAAAACTGAACTTGCATAGGCAACCTGTATCATCTCATTCTGTCACTTGCTTGACGCTGAAACCACTGCCTGCTTCTCAGGCAACTGTTTTTTGGTGTTCTGCCCTCCCAAATCTGCTTTCTGTCAGGTTCATACTGCTATGGTATGTGCTATACAGCTTCATTTAAAAACTGGATTAGCTTTATCTTTTAAAGATAAAATTTTGTTCTCATGTGAAAATTCTGCTCTTTCCTGCCTTGGTAATGTAGCTTTCCATCTGTAGTGAGAAAAATCTAGAAAATCTAGAAATTCAGCAAAAAACCCTACAGGATTTGCACGTGGAATGAGCTGCAGATTGAGGTAATGTTGATTTGAGCAGTGCTTCACCATGAAATTGAGGACTGACACTTCTGCACTGGAGCAAAAGAGTCTCTCTCCAACTGGCTGTCAGAATGGTATCACTGATGTACAGCTGGCTTTTTATCATAGACCATCGCCTAATAGTTACCTGAATTGGAAGGAACTGGTACCGTGGGACTCAGGCCGGAATCACTGAAAAGAAAAGAAATTTTCAAATTGCCTTCATTTTTATTTATTTTTTAAAGAATAACTGCATATATTGTCCCTGAAACTACTTTTTACCCAACTTCTAATAATTATACAATTCAACTTGCATAACCCAGGCCCTGATCTGAGTTCAACAGGATTTCTAAATATTTAGCACTCCCGGATTGACGACTATGTCTGAAAAAGGGAGTGAGGGACAAAATAAAAAATTCAGTGGAGACCGAGTGGGGAAATTCCAAATCATCTTCTCAGACCACATAGCATCCAGGATGCACTTCCTTTGCACTGCAGCTGGCTCCTTAAATCAAAGTGCTTGTGCAGGGTGACTACACATAAATAATGCTGCTACATCAAAAATCATCTGAAACATTTCAAGTGTCATCTGCACCCTCATTAATATCCATCAAGACCTTATTTTCCTCCATGACTTTATTAACAGCAGTTAAGTTCTTGAAATATAAACTACAGAAAACAGATTTGGAGCCCTTACTAGTCATTTTCTTGTCTGCACTTCAACAAGCGCTGCTGCTGTTAGCCACAGTTTGTTGCCCTTCTGAATTTTCCTGTTCCTACTGTAATAAGTTGGGAATGCATTTGTTATTATTGGACAGAAACACGTGTTGCATGCACCTGACTAAAGCACAGGTATGTGAAATGCAGTGTCTTACTGTGACCGTACATATCAGCTTGTCGGCTGAGCCACTGCTGGCAGGCGCTGCTGTCCTGGATGTACTGCAGGACTTCAGAGAGCATGGTGCGCTTCAGGCGTTCCTCGTCTCGCGTCTTCTTGAGGTTATCGTACGTTCTGGCACCTATGGCAAACAGAGACCGCGTTCTCACCAGCTGCCTCCGTTAAAATTTGCAGACTGCTGTTTTTCCACTTTAGGAAGTAAGTGAGAAACTGTTCTCTAGTTCTGGACCAGGCTCTGCTATTCTCCCTCATGACAACTACTTGGCATGGGAATGTATTAGATTCTACCTTGCACCCCTCCCCCGTTAATTTCAGGCCAAAACCAAACAAAAAAGGCTTCCGTGATCCAATTCCAGGATAAACCAGGCCATTTTGTTTAAGTGGAGGTCTTGGCCCTCTCTCCCCGTACCACACTTGTTGATAGCCAGAGCAAGTGCCCAGAGATAAAGCACTGGAGACCACCGTGCCGTGACATGCATTTAGGGCTTTTTTTTTCTGAATCTTTTGCACGGTGGTGACTAAAGCAGAGCTCTGTTAGTGTGTTCTCCAAGCTGATGGCTCAAACTAGCTTTGAAAAAGCACAGCTGGACTGAAGCATTATTGCTAAAGCCTTGTTCAGTTAAACAGCTAGGCAAATGCATTTCAAAACTACGTGTCTTTTTATTCAACACATCCTCAGTGTTGCAAAATCATCCTTCCACGCCTTGATGAATGGGAATAGGCTGAATAATGCATCAGGTACTTACTACAGAAATTGGTGATTCCTGCTGCTCTGTATTCCTGTAGTCGCTTTATTTCCCTTCGCAGCTCAAATTCCACTGTAAGCAGAAGGGAAATCCAAAAAACAAATGTGGGTCAGCGGGGGTGGCAGGGAGCTGTGGCGTACGTTGCTATTTCTTATTTGTCTGCACAGCTCGGCTACGAAGTCTACAGAACCACAGACAGGGTTAACCTCTCTGCACAAGTCTGGATCAGGGCTCAAACTCTCTGTGGCCTAACACTCCTTGATCACAGATTTAAGCTGGTTTCTAGCATATGTGTGCTCAGAAAAGTTATTTTTCTCTTCATCCTTTGACAGCTCCTTTGCCGTACCCTGGACAAGGCAAATAACAATACTGTAGGGTATCTGGAAGGCATTTCAGTAGGTCTGAAAAAATACTCCATCCAGTCTCCTTTATAGCATCTAATATTGTCTTTGAACTATGATTTTCATAACTGGACCTTCCAAAATTTTTCCTTGCAGATGACTCTTTTTCTGCCGTCAGTAAGATTAAATAGCCATGTTTCTTTTGCTCAGCGATATTCACCGTCTATAGCTTCTATCAGCTGGCGTTCAGGCGTTGCTTAGTTTTACAGTGGGCAAGTTCGCTTGTCTCCAATTTGTTTACTGGTACTACTCAGGAGATCTGTATAATGCCAGTACTTGACTATCAGGTTAACTTGAGGACTCCGCTGTCACTACAACAACAAAACAAGGTTCCAGGACTAACACTCACATGCGGCACTCATGATTTTGGATCATACTTTTGGTATTTCGCATAGGGTGTCCTGAAAATACAGTCACAACTGTTTTAAATGCTTTGTTCTGTCTAATGAGCAGCAATTTTCCCAGTTTAAGTCAGAGAATTAAGCAGGATGTAATGACTCGTACTGGAATCTGACTAAATGCAAGCTATGATTATGCATAAAGACTCGAGATGATTCGGTGACGGAACAATGCCTCTCCCTTTAAGGTAAGGGACATAATGACAGCTGTACTATATAATTATGTACACATATAATAGTTTAACATGTATCTTTCAAAGAATTCACAATTTGCTGTCAGCTCCCAATTTTTCAACACAGACATAAATTTTAGGGATTTTGTTCTTTCAGTGATAGGGAGTCCCAGTAAATGAATAGTGGTCTTTTGATAAGAAAATACTACTGCTAACACATGACCAGAATGTTCAGTCAAGTGAAAAATCAAACAAAGAACACAGACACAGTTTAGTGGAAAAAACCACTTGCTGCTCATTTCATGTATGAAACCACAAATGTATTTGTTTTTCCGAGGGAGGTAGATGGAGGGAGGAGGAGAAAAACAACCTCCTGGAGTGGTATATATTTAGGAAAGGTTGTAGATGATGCAACCACTCATTATGCTTATTGAAGAACATACATGCTAAAATCCTCAAACTACTTACATGCGTGGCTTTCAATGAACTTATCATGCTCTACCGGTCCAAGAATTCGTGCAAATCGCCGCATTGTTTCATAAAGGTCTTGAACTTCCTTTGGGTACCGCCTTTCCAAAACTAGAGGGGGGGAAAAAAGTGTCATGCCTTATAACAACTACTGTGAGAAAAGAATAAATTCAGTGGAGCCCGAACTGACTGCCAGCCTCTGCGAACTGCCCAAAGATCCAGATTTGGTATGCTTCCTGGCCGTTTTGGTGTCACAACTACAAACTGATGAGTAAAAAGCAACAAAATTGTAGAGCCTTTAAAATTCTAAAAGCAAAAAGGATGGTATTTACATGTTGTTTGATCATTTCTTAGAATAGCGAGATGCGCTTTAATGGCCTAGGTTTGTCCTTCTCGCCTCTCCCTACTTAGTGGAGCCCAAAATGCTTCTGAAGAGCAATTCCTCGGCAATTACTAAAACACTGAGCCGGGAATAGTTAGAGCCAGCTGGCTGGCAACAGTCAGGGCAGGAAATCTGCTGGAATTCAGACCGACTGAATATTGGTGCACCGGAAACATGGAACACGCGAAGTTTTGCTTCCCGAGTAGAGGCTGCTTTAAAATGAAGCAGTTACACCTGATACTCACTCTGAAATTTTCTGAGGTTGATTAGGCCGTGATCCCTTATAATTCTGTAATTGAGAGCAAAATGGTATTACTAGAAGGCATTAATTCGTGTATTAGCTCATAAATACAAAGGCTTCAGAAGGAACTTTGATTTAGACCATCAGAGGGGTCTAAAACTAAACACATATGAAATTTCCATATCCCTTGATCTGTCTAACTGAGAAACATGATGTAGCGATGCAGCGCGGCTTCAATCAGGGGTAGATTCTGGGTAGCGGTGTGCTTTAGTCCGACTCTGACAGCACTCAGCACAAAGGGAGCTACAATCGCTTTAAAGGTTTAAAATTGCTTCTTTAGGCACAGATTTTGCATCTACAGTGTCTTGTGACTTTCTTTCCAAAATTGGAGGTAAAGGAATGTCCCATGAAGCATGACTTGCAGCTTTAGGGAGACAAATGTCCTTCTGCTAGAGCAAAGGTGAGGGATGGATGGCAAATTTCACTGCTCGGAGCAGGATGAAGGAATATTTCCATGACAGTTTAGATTTTAAAAAGAGGAAAATGATTTAGGTAACTCATAAGTTTGAGGTGTTCTTGACAGGATCAGGGAAATGAGCAGAGTAAAAAGGCAGGTAAGATATTTAGAAGCGCATGACAAATACATTTGTGACAGGTTTCAGCAAACGTCATGTGGTCATTGCTATGTGGTGATTCAATAAACACCCAACTTTTGCAAATGATAAGAGATATTACAAAGTTGGGCTTGTCAAGGTCAAGTTGGAATTGCTCTATAAAATCCACTACATTTTCTTTAATATGTATAAAAGAATATTCCTGTCCCATCTAGAGCAGGCTTTGAATGTGATGTCAGCATTTCTATGTCATTTTCCAGATTTTTGTCCCATCCTGCTGTAGAAACTTTACAAAACCTGACACCGATTTGATTTATGTAGTTGAGCCTTACGGCACCTTCTTTTAGTATGATATGATTTATCATAATGGAGATTATACCACATAAATATTTTTTTAATTTATGAATTATAAAGAACCAGGTCAATACATATCAACTTTTACCTGTCATTTAGCAGAACTATGCTGTATTACAAGAAGGAATGGAGGAGTCTTTCTCCAAATTACTAATTCTTCCAGCAGAAAGTAATACGGCAAGACATAATTTTAAATATTGAACAAAGTATTTGAAAGTTATAATAAAATTGAATTTAATGAATAGATTGAGTCATTCTAAAAAGCTATCAAATGAACTGAATAAATTATTCAAACTCACGTCAGCAATATAGTTATCTTCATTATACATTGTAGAAAGCTAACTTACGGACGACTAAGAATTGAAAATAATGATGCAAACCATTTCTATGGAGAAAGTGGGGGGTCTAGCAATGAGTCACAGGCTGGCAGCTTTTTTCCCCCCAAAGCAGAAAATGAATTATGTGCAGTCCATCAGCATTACATAAAACAGAGATTTGCCTCTTTTTTTTTTTTTCTGGTTCCTAGTCCTGCATCTGTGACCGCTCTCCCAGACAGTATTTCAATTTCTCATTCTGCAAAATGCCTACGTGGTCTCATCAGGTGTGCCAGAAGCTTAGTTATTTACGTATAACTGGATTTAGGAAAGTAATATGAAGAGCACTGTGTACATGACTTTCATGCGCTATTTTTTTAGGACTGGAAAATAGGCTTTTCAAAATTAATGACTTGGTTTTGAGAGTTTAAAGGAGAATTATGGCGTGTAGAAGTCTTTTGCCAACCATGTGTACAAATAAGTACTGGGGTCTGTTAATCTGTGTTTTCTGGGCTGGTACCGTGGCTAAAGCCCGATGTTAATCTGTGCACAGAAGGAGAACCACACATTAGAGATGAAGCCTGGCATGCAAATTTCACAGCAGGAGGTCTCCATGCGTGGGAAGGGTCTGGAAAGGTGCTATAGGAAATAAGTGAAGTTTAGTATTAGGACAACACTGGGGAAAAATATATGGTAGTGAAGCAAAGGAACACAGTTATTGCTTGAAAACTCACTTTTTTCTTCTCTGTCTTTCCTTTAACCTGGAATGATAGATATCTACAACTGCAATCTTCAGAGCTGCAAAATATTAAAAAAAAAATAATAACAGAATACATAAGTAATGATTGTATTAGGCTAATTTTCAAGCCTTTATGTTCATGGTAGGCTGAAATGGTTGTTCTACTGTGCTGTTTTAAAAATCCCATGGCAATTTGACAGGGGCATAAACTCTTTAGAGGCTAACGTTCTGCGGACTATCCATGCTACCTGTAGAAGCTTTCCTTTGCTTGCTCCTTCCAAATAAGTCTGGAATGTATGCCCCTAAATATCAACCTGGGCAGATCCTGAGAACTCTTTTCCTCTTCCTTCTTGGACTGTTTTACTATTAGCACTTATTTGTTCCTTCATACATGCAATTGTTAAGTATTCCTGTCCTGAAAAGCAAGTTTATTTGATTTAAGGATCTGAGGTATCATGTTTGCACCAAGGCTTCTCTGCACAGAACAAGGAACTCCAAAAGATAGAAAGACACGGTTCTGAACTGTGAGGATTCAAAGTAGCCTTTGCAACAGTTCTTAAAAACATCTACAAGATTTTAGCTTGTTAACTTCTAAACTTATCTGTCTGCCAGAAGAACAAAAAGAATAGCTCACGATAATGTGAAGAAGCACAGGAAAAAACCATGCTCATTAGAAAACATGTCCTTTTCGAAATCAAATCTGTCTGCAGTCTGGCTGATCCACTCGGAGATCCTTTTGCTTTTTTTCCCCGTAACTATTCAGTTAATAAACTTTTTTTGTAAATTCTTGAAAGAAAAGAGAAGGAGACACCTATCACCTTCCCTCATTTTGTTAAATAATGCAAAAATTCTAGGTCATTAAATAAGCATAGAGTTGGCTCATTTCTTGGTTGGCTTTTTTTCCTTTACATTAATGATTTCAGTATGCTCTCAGAAGGAGGAGGCTTGAGACTTGGCAGTGGGTTTACAGGCTGAGGAGACAACATGCAGCTCTCTGAAACTCAGCAAGAGCACCTCCCCTTTCAGCCCTCTGCGCTGCGTAAACAGGGGTGGCCCAAGGGTGACAGAATCCAGAATCCACTCCTCAGTCTGTAGTTACAAGAAAAGAGCAAAATTGATACTGGCAGCTTATTGATTGCGCTCTCCAATAAATAATTAATAATGCAATTTAAGAGAGGAGTGCGGTCATGCGTCTATGTAAAAATATGTATTTATATGTAAACACCAGGAAGCCCCCAGCTTCCAGGCAATTCATCTGTGCAGTTCCTCTGGGTAATAAAATTCCTTTAACCAGGGCCAGCTAAAGCCCCAGGGCCAGCTAAAGCCCCAGGGCTGTGCCTGTCGGCTCAGGAGCCAACAGTTCTGAGCTGCATTTGCTGATCCTGTATTAGCAAAAGAATCTTCAATTTGTACAAAATACATTTGATGTTAATCTAGGAGCAAAAGATTACGTGTGAAGATAGGAGAGGTGGTACAATGTTCTTACTTCTTTGTGCAAATTTCTTGCAAAACCAGGGTGTTCAAGAATCATTATGCATTTTCATAAAGAGGTATTCAAGTTTCCTAATTTAAGAACAAGCACAGGTAGCAAATTCTCCTTCTTACTTAAATCTGGGGACAAGAAAGCGGGAAATGCAGCAAGTTAGATATGAATGAAATATATTACTAAGTGTTGGAATTAGTGCCAGTTTATGGAAAATATTTTTATATTTTTAAACCCTCTGCAGGCTAAGCTAACGTGTTATTTTCTGGGGTTTGTGTGGGCAGAACTTAATAAGTACATGCAGAAATCGCATTGGAGAACCTCTATAAATATCACAAGTAATTATGCACCTATAACCATTGCATTTTGATGCTTTCACCTGAGTGCACAATATTCTGAAAGAAATTATGATCAACTGGGGAGGGGAAGGACCGTTCATGAGGACAAATGAAGGGAAAAAAACGGAGCTTCTGCTTACAGAAAAATTAGTATTTGCTGCCACATGGACTTCGGGGGGGGCTTTTGTTTTTAACAGACGTATTCACACAGGAACAGCCGATTACAAGATCTGGAATGCATGAATAACTCAAACTACTATACTGATACATGCCGCATTGAAATGAGAAAAGAGATGCTGTACGAATGAAAATTATTTCCCTGTGCTTTTCCCCATGGATTATGCTAGGTAGAGTGTTGTTCCTACTGTTAATTTAAGATAATCCAAGCTGAAATCTTGTTCAAAGTGTCCATTTTGGGAAATGATAAGGTTCTTTGAGACGGTCAGAGTAGCTTTGAAGGATCCAGTGATAGGCAGAAATTCAAGGCTCCTTTCTTCATTCCAAAAAATCAAAATATTTTGGTTTCTCAAGAATGTGTGTCCAAAACAGCTTCTTTGCTTTTCATTCCTCTTCAGCTTCATTTGGTCTGCAAAAACTTTTCTGAGCACTAATGAGTGAGACCTTTGTTTCACGCTAGCTAACCTCTGTTTGGCATGCAAGGCCCAAATAATGGGAAGAATGCAAACTAATCAAAGTAAACAGGCTGTGTATCCAGTGTGTGCCTCGGCTGGTACAAACTCAATGGCTGCAAGCCAAATTCACCCTCCCTGGAGGAAAGCAGGACCCCAGGCAAACAGAGGATCTGCCTTCAGAGCATGTCAGGAACTTCCACCAAAGAACAAACATCATGCAATATTTAGAAGGACACTGACTGCCTTGTATCTTATAATTTCACTACTGTACAGCCAGAGTTGCAGTCTATTTCCAATCGCTTCTAAACTTGGGCTTTCAGCAATTACTTCCCAGTGTTAGAGGTAAAAATCATTTACGTGAGAAGGAAAGGGGAGAAAAAGCCTAGAAAAAGATAAATTACTAATGTTATAACTCAGTCTGAAGAAAACTTGTAATTCATGAAATATTCAAGCACTCCGGGCTGTAAGAGATTTGTAACTAGTTGTTTCTTTTGATCTATCCATTATGTTTTTGTCTAACTGCAGTATATATTTGCATGCGCTTATTATATTGCAAGTACTGCATAAAAGTTAGCAGTTCAATAAGTTAATTGAAATACGAGAGATTTCATACAATTTCTACCATCTCGCTAATACCAAGAAGTGATTGAACAATGTCTGTGACCTCCTGCGTGGTGGGAGGAGCTGGTAAGTCAGCAGGTCCTGGCTTCTGTATTCCTCAGAAAAGGCTGCCTGAGAGTCTCCCCACCTTGTATTAAATTGCATTCTTCTTTCTTGTGGAAACTTGCTTAGAGTGACATAGGAAAATATAACAGGGAAAATATATCAGGAAACAGAGGTCAAGTAGCTTAGATCTAGAACTTCTTATAAAATGATTTTTACAAAATTTCAAGAAAAGCAGAGCAAGGTGGGGGAAAGGGAAAAAGGGGCAATACTGTTCCAATGAAAGCATCAAATATTCCCATGTTAATGTGCAACCCAGACACTGCAGCACTGATCTGTGACTCGTGAAACAAAAGAAAGGAAGAGAGACCACAGAAATTATTCTGGTTGGTGTGTTCTCAAGGTCTAGCTTGAGTAACTTTCAGAAAATGGAATATAAAAGTAGTTTTCAAAAATCGATCTTGAACCCAGTGAGGTTTAATGCATAGCAGAAAAACAAACTGAGGAATTTTTCACAAACCTGATACTTAATCTATGCTGCAAGATGCCATTTGGGCTTCTCTGGGCTATGAAATGTATTAAACCCCTATTTTACATCTTTACCTATTAAAAAAAGTTTGCTGTTTGGCCAGCAAAATTGTGTCTCGAGCAGGTGTGGAAGCCAGGCAGAGGGCTGCCTTTCAAGGATGTTTCTGTAGGATGCAGTGTAAGAAGTTTGCCCATGGGCAGGGCTGGGGTAGAGAGGCAGGTCCTGCTGCCTGGCAGTAGCGGGACAGGCACCCCTGGGAGAGACCAGCAGAGCTGGGCCTCCAGGGCTGCCCCTGACCTTCTCTCCCGTTAACTTGAAAGCACAAAGGCTTCTTAAATCATGCATGTGCCCATCCGTGCCTTCAGAGCCAATTGTTGTGATGTTTCCTGTAGTATGAAATCCTACAATTAGATTGCAAAACGTTCTCAAGTCATCAAGCAAAGCCAGCATCTGAGATCTTTAAAACTGCAGGACAGGGAGGATGTGGCCCCTTCCTTTTTTGTATTAACTTGGAGAAGGGAAAGATCTAATTCCAAAGTTTCTTTTAGAAAATAATTCTTCCTAGCCCCAAGATGTCTCATGTAAAAGAAAAACAGCTGGTGAGACCCTGGGATTTTTTCAAGGCGTACTCTCTCACATGGGCAGATCTAGGACAGCTGTGGGAAGGAAGCTGCCAGAGTCCCTGAGCTAAGAGATTGGAAATGTAGTTGGTCGCACTCCATAACCTCTGCCAAACAGTTTTCACAGGGCAAATGCCTGACAGCCTATACTAACTACCAAAGACAACTGAAGAATGGACTAGAGAACATCCAATGAAATTATCAGGCAAAAGATTTGACAGACAGAAGGAAGTATTTTTTCACACAACACCTAATTAAATTGTAGAACTCCTAACTCAATTGTGGAACTCACTGCTACAGGATGTTATGGGGTCAAAAGTACAAATACACATAGTTCTAACAGTAGTTAGCTAAGTTCATGGAGGACAGGTCCTTTGGTCAAAATGGCCTGAACGCAACCTATGGCTCAAGAGGTCTCTAAACTTGTCACTGCAGGAAATGTGGAAGATATGCCAGGAAAAGTATCTGCCTATACTTGCCTTTTCTTACATTCTTCTCCCGTGCGTCCGCTATGGGGTACTAACAGGACACTAAGCTAGATGGACCAAAGGTCTGCCCCTGCACAGCTTTACAGTATTCCGAAGAGATGAGGAAACCTGGCTGGCAAGAGATGTCTTAAATGGCTGAACTGTGCAGTGGGAGGAAGATGTGTCAGGGGTTGGAAAACAGTGCTGGTAAACCAGCTTCAATGAATATTAAGCTAACAATTAATGAACCGAACTAGGAGATTATCTTGCTTTTTCAGGACTCAGAATAGGACGTGGCAGCAAGAAAATACATCTTTTAATAGTAATAAAAAGAAACGATAGAGAGATGGCATGATGAATCCGTGACATGTCCACAAGCCAGTCCCCCTTTCAATAAGTGTTAAAAGGGCAGAGAGACTGACATACGATTCTCATAACCCTTTTTGAGCCAAGGGAGTTTTCATTCCTTAAAGCTTTGTGTGCGGTGCTAAATTTCAAACTGATTCTTTAAGTTTGGAAAGACTGTCTGTATGTAACAGGATTTGTCTGTCTCCAAGGGATGCTAAGGCTTTATCTTGGAACTGCCTGACATAGATGGGAGTATTCTGAAGCATAAACACAGTACTCTTAAATACTGTATGTACTTATAAATGTGGGGAAAAGTATGATCTTTTCTTCTCTATGGATTAAAATGTCATTTTCATAATTCCTGTTATTGTCATTTTAATAATTCCTGTTATTTGGTATTATTAAGGCAGTTGTGTTCACAGAAACTCAGCAGCAGTAATTGGACTCATACAACAACCATCCTCTCCTCAATAAAAAAGTAAGTTGTCATATACGGTTAATGGTGCTATAACTCAGTGTGGATGTTTAACGCATGAAAAACCACACAACTTCAAGAGTAGAACATTTTCAAAGTGTGGCACATAAATTACATACCTCCTTGCTGCCTGTAGTAATATCCATCCTGATATCACATTTCCTAAACTAACAGAGGCTAGAATAAGTGACAGATCTTTTAACAAACTAAGT
Source organism: Rhinoptilus africanus (assembly GCA_013400135.1). Classification (NCBI taxonomy): domain Eukaryota; kingdom Metazoa; phylum Chordata; class Aves; order Charadriiformes; family Glareolidae; genus Rhinoptilus; species Rhinoptilus africanus. The sequence goes on along the minus strand of VXBO01000020.1, from coordinate 223,697 downwards.
ATAGTAGGGAAAAAGGGTATTAGCAACAGAGAAGAAAGTGTTCCTCTTTCTATCAGAACAAAAGTTGTGCCTTGTGGTGATGCTCACAAACATTATGTAGATGGAAATATTATCTTTCAGCCAGAGAGGGGAAGTAGCATCAAGGCATTGATGTTTCTGTTTTTTAATAGGCCTGTAGGTCTCTTTACTCAAACAGTGATGTACTGCTACTTTTTGCCAGACAAATTGCTATCTCAGATAATTTGCTTCTACTTAGCTAAGCTTTCTCTAGATTTTATACTGGATAAAACATAATTTTTGTCTTTCCTAAAGAGATGCCTACCTACTGCTGGTGGAGACTGTGCGATTTCAGTCACGTTCTACTTTACAGCTGGCTACATTTCAGTAGTAAGTAAAGTGTATTATTCTCTATATAAGTACCATTTGTATGTCAGCTGATTAGGAGCTTTTAATAGAGATTTGAATGTGAGGACCATAGAAATGCCAGTGTTTAAATCCCAGTGCACAGAAGTGAGATCATTAAAAATGTACATTCAGTTTTTAAAAAGTGTGTAGAGCAGAAGAGACCCAACAAAATGCTGAAACGTTGTTTTCAGACAATGTACAGAAATATGGGACTTACCATGCAAAATGTCTGAATCGTCTTCTACAAAATCAATATCTCTCAAATCCCATTCAGCATAGTTGTCAAATTCCTGTTCAGAGGTGATGAATAAATTGTCATTAACTAGCACTAAAAAACTGGTACCAAGTTTCAATACACACAGAAGTACTGAAAGCAGAGATATTTACTCATACACAGTTGTACAAGGTTCCATCCTTGAGCAACATGCCTCACAGGGGAGCTTTTACTAGGGAATGTGTACTGTGCACCCCCATGGCTGCAACTGGAACAGGATGCTATGATAGGATAATGAGAATTAATCAGGTAATCTCCATGACTGCCACACTGTGTTGGAAATTCTGCTCAAACGTACAAAAATAAGCAGCCCCTATATGGCTGAATTCATTACTTCATGTACAGGAGCTTGTTTTGCAACAGGAATTGGGGCCCTGGGCCCAGAGCTAAAAACACTGCAAACAATGCAGGTCTTTCAAGCAATCTTTGGATCGGGCTCCTATGTGCTTCTCTAAGGCAAACGAAACAGAAACATGCTGAAGCTGACCCCTTTTGCTAAGCATCTAATTCACAGCATCCAGCCCGCTTACGTAAAGAGCCATTCATGATGGGACATCTGGTGGCAGCAGCAGCCTCAGCCCCTGCACAAAGGCACCCGCGCGCCCAGCGCTGCTGGCAGCTTCGCAGGCTTCCAGCGCCACCTCTCTAACTAAACCCTTGGCTTAATCACCCTCTCCGGTCCTCTCTTCTCATGTGAAGAGGACAGACCTATAGGCAGGGCCAAACAAGTGTGCATTTGCTGATCTTGCATTCAGTAGCAAATTTAAAATAATGGGAGAAGAGAGAGTCTTACCTCAACAAAGTCCGCTCTCGCTGGCATGTACCCAGCCATATCCCTGGAGAGCAAGGAATCGAAAGTAGGCCGTGGGGGATCATCAGCAGCTGAAAAATAAAGGTTTTTAGATGTTGTGTAGGGCTTAGGGTCTTTTCTTAACAATCTGTAAATAGGTGTTTCTTTTGCAGGAGAAGTGGGAATAATTAGTTGAAGCAAAACACCCTGATTGGGCTTTTATTCAGCATTATATTCAGAAAAGACTGAGCTCATCCAGAGAAAAATGCAGCATTCTGAGATCTTTATAGCATTCACAAAAGTCAAACACAGAAATTCAAGGTAATAAATAGGTTATAAAATGTAAACTCTACATTTCAGAGCTCAGCATCCCCCCGGTAAACCTCTGCAGATCACTTGCTCTCAGCGTGCAAGTTCTTTTAGTTAATAGCAATAGGGGTGTTAAATCTGCCATCTTCTGGGTGCCATTTACAGAGAGCTGCAATTAAAGCTATACAACTCTGACTTTTTACAGTGCTTCCCAACTGAGGAGCTCAGTGTTTTACCGACAATAATGGACCGAGGCTCACAACACACTTGCGAAGGAGCTAAGCATTATAAGTCCCATGCTACAGATAAAGCAAGCTGAGGCACAGAGAATTTGTCTTGGCCTGGGCCACATAAAAAAATCAATGACAGCCAGGGACAGAACCAAAATTGTCCAGTTCCTACTGCTTTAGCTCTAACCACTTTATCGTGAAATTTAAACCTCCAGATACCAAGCAATCTTTCTGCCCAGCCATTCCGGGGAGCTTTATAATGGAACAGCTGATAGACTGGGAGAATTCTGAAGATGTTAAATTCAAGGAAAACTGAGAATTTGTTAAATTGCTGAAATTTAACATATACTTTTTAAAAGGCAGTTTTCAAGAGAGAGGTGTGAAATCAGCATAATTTAAAGGGAATGATTTTATGACAGATCACATCAGGAGTTAGGCCCGGTACACAGTGGATAATCGGGTGAAATGTTTTAAAGGTCGAAACCCCTTCTCAGTTAACATTGCTGCGCAGCGGCCGGACAAGGAAAGTCACCACCCAGTATCAGGGTGAGAGCTCTCTCTGGTATTTGCCAGGAAGGACAGGCTGTTTCATAGTGCCATACGTGAAGCAGCTTTGATGTAGCTTGTCCTTTAAATGAATCTGCACATCCAGGCTTTTGCTGTGGTGATTTCTGTGAGTGACCGTTTCCACTGGCTGTGCAGGAACTTTTGGTTTTGAGAACCTGGTGTTTGTATCAGACCTCTCTGGTCCCTTCCTCTTCCCGCTGAACTGTCAGTCTTGGCTATTTGATATGCCAATGATTTAATACAGTGTGAAGAAAACCCTACTACTAACATTGTTCAAGTTAGCCATCAGAACAAGCTCTCCTTTTGGGCATGAAAGCAAACTGCATGTGCGGTCTGTGCCTTTCTCCAAAGGCTGCTCATTCCAGGTCTGAAAGGACTGAGACTTGCGGGGAAGCTCCCACGTGTGCTATGGGCAGGGGATACTCACGGTGGAAAGGAATGGCTGTTTCATTCTGCTGTGCCTCTTCTGCCTGCTTCAGGTTCAGTAATGTAGACGCAAACAAGGGGTTGTTGATAAAGTGTTTCATATAATGTTTCTCACACTCCTCCTTGGATTTTGTGCACATCTGGTTGGCTACATCCTGCCTGGAGTGGGGAGAGGGGGAGGCTTAATATGAAGAATCCAGAAATGTTGAGGGTTCTTGTCTTTCCCTAGTGGGAAAAGATAATTCTGGACAAGAGGTTGATCGCACGGTGTGCAGAGAACTCATCTGTGATGATGTCTGAATTCACATTTCGCCTACTATCACTGAGCCAATACTTACACGTTTGATACAGTGCTAGGGAGCACTTTTTTGGTGATCATGAGTAATACAATTCACTGTCTTTACACAAGGAACTCCCTCTCTGACAGAATGTACCACATCTTTTATATGCTTGAAATTTTGTATTGTTATTTGAGAGCTTTTTATACGTTTTACTAATTCCAGGTAATGGTAAATTCTAAGTCCGGAATTGCATTCTGCTTCTCAAGTTTCTCTTGCGATTTTAACTGGATAGTGGTTTCTGCTTTCGTGTAGAGATATTAAACAGGTTTTTTTAAACACCAAAATGGTTGTAACAAAACACGTTCTAGAAATCGTTGCCAAACTTTCTTGGAAAAGTGGTTGACTAGAAATATGAAGAATTTTGTCTTAATAAAATGGCTGTGTAAATTGAGGACTTAAAAAGAAAAAAAAATCCACAAGCAGCAATCATTTTAATTTTTGTTAAACGAAAACCGAGATGCAAGGGATTCCAGGAAGAAAAGTCAGTTTTTCCTTTATTTGGTAAAGGCTGAAAAAAGCCAAGAGTTTAAGGAAAAAGTTAAGATTACTTATATTGCTAAGTAGGACAAAGAGTACTAGACAGCATACTTGAAGAACATAACTGCGAGCATTTTCAGTCTTACTTATGACAGCAATGTACACATAAGAACTCACAGTTCTGTTTCAGTGAAGTCTAGAGTTCTAGACTTTTAATACAGCTATGTTTTCAGGAAGAAGAGAGATAACTCATGACTACAGATCTCCTTTATTTACAAATGTATAAAAATCCTGTAGCAACTACAGAAATTAACTTAACAGAACACAATATAAAAATATTAAATATTTCCAGTGCTCTATCCTAAATATGACAGAGAAGCAGGAAACCTCCAAAAATAACAATACCTAGTTAGTCAACTGTAAGCAAACCGAAACCACACAAGAAATTCTCTAGTTGGTTTTTCACATGGGAGTAAACCGAGACACTGAAAATCTTGGGCAATACTTGAGTTCCTTCAAAACCTAGTGACTTTAACGCAAACGGAGGGGACGTCATACTTCACTGGAGATGCCCTGCATCTCACAAGAAGCCTTTTAACAATTTGCTTGTATATCTAACAGCAGATTTCAAAACAGAATCTGCTACCCCAATCTTCTGCTTTAGCTGCTAAATTAGTGTCTCACCCACAATAAGTCACTGAACACTGAATTTGCACCGATGGATTCAACAGTAAGATCCAGTGAAAAGAAAGGAAAAACTACCCATCATTCACTGAAGTTGGCTGAAGCACTAAATTCTCACCAGTTTCCAAATCCACAGTCCATCACAGCTTCTAGGAGAGCCATTTCCTCTTGAGCTGTCCAGTTAGGATCCAAGACAGGGAAATCGGAAGTCTAGAGAAGAAAAAAGCAAATCAAACTGCTGCGATCCTCTGTTATAACCCACCACAAAGCAAAGTAGTTCTAAACTACAGGGCAACATAGTATATAATACTGGCAGTTTTAAACTTTTATTGTGTCCCATGAAACCTGATCAAATAATTGCTGAATTATTTAGGCTGCTGGGTCATCAACTACAGTAAAAACTAGTTTGCCACTACAGATCTTCTGAATATACTGTTACATGTTGTATCTACCCGCTGTAATTCAACAATGTTATGCTATGAGACACAGTACAAATTACTGAAAACTTTAAAAATGATCAATTTGGGGGAAGAAAAAACAAGAATAGAGAAACAGAAGTTGATTCACATGGTTAAAGAATTGGAAGACTAGTGAGATGCATTGAGCTATCCAGGTACAATAAAAAAATGTACCTTTAAAAGTCTACACTATTCCATTATGTTCCAGGTGGGTATTTTTCTTTGCTCTCAGGGAAGACTTTTTTAAATAGTCTAAACCTCTGAATCAAGGAATTGTATCGCTTAGTTTTTCAATGTAACGTCAGTAAGGAAAGGCCTCACTCCTGGGAAGTTGTGAAAGCTTAAGACTGAGTAGGTGTTATCTAAAAGGAATATTTACCATTATCTCATAAGTATGATCGCTTTGATGTTTCTTGTATTCAAATCCTCGTGTGAAACACTGCAGAACAAAAGATTAGCATTATGTTAGTCTTCTCCTTCTGCCCTGAAAACATTTTAACTGGTCCATTTTTCCCTTTTATTCTCTGACCACTGAATATCCAAAACTGACTACCTGATAGGTGGAAAAAGATACTCAATTTTTCAGATTTCATATTAGAAAAAACATAAAATGGCAGAAAAATCTTCGTTAAAATTGTGTTAAATCTTTGTATCTTACTTGTCTTTTGCACCAAAATGCAAACTTATTTATTTAATAATTAAAACTAGCAATACTTTCTGTGGTTATCAGATCACACACATATTTTTTAAAGAACTATATCCAGACTCAAACAATTACTGTCAATATTACAAGCTTCCCCCAAACTTTCTTTTCCATTCAGGAGGAAAAAAACAACGTGTGGTGACGGGGAAAAGGTGTTTCTTGATGGCTTTTCTTTTCCATGCCATAAAAATGACTCCTTAGACAAGCAGCGGCATGCTCTGTTACACAGTCGGGCTGACTGCATGTCTTTAGATAGCTTTAGCTGCCTTCACAAAGATCTCCTTCAGCCGCTCATGCCTCAACTCTTCAGCCTCTGACATTTTCTTTGTCATTTCCCTGTCCCTGAGCAAATAAGTATGTTGATACAAGTTTATAGAGACTAGTTATTAATGTGTTTATGGAACAACTTGGCACCGGAGAGGCCTTTGATGACTTTCTCAAATAATGCCTTTGCTTTTATCCTTGCACTCACCTGCAAACACAGGAGGAAGGGAGGAGGCCCGCACTCCGCACACTTAACGTAGGGCTCTGTGAGGTACGAAGAGCAACCTCGGCAGGGAGGCTTATCAAAAGGGTCATCTGTGAAGCCAAAAGTAAATCTCATGGAACACAAACAAGGCACTGATTTAGCAGTCACCTAAACTCACTTTAAGTGAACTCAGTTGTATATAACCTCTTTCCTACTGCATCTTCTCCAAATATCTGTTAAAATTTCCCTGTTCAGCTAGAGTTGTAAGAGATTTGGCACCGCATCTCCGCTAGACCTGATACGCTCAGGGCTAAACCTAAACTTGTGCAGAGGAGTCAAAGGAAAATCTTCTCTGCAGCAGCCTCCTGGTACAACATCTCAGCACTGATCTGCTCGTGTTCTGCACCAAAGACCAGACCCAAGGCCTTATTCGTGGCGAATACTGCACAGAGCGCTGCAGTCTCCCATCCCATCTACCTCAGGGCTGACTCGGAAAGCGTACTGCTGGGGTTGCAAAGGCATCAACAAGATTGTTCTGTAACTCATCCAAACCTCAGACTCTGCTCAGGTTGCTGAACAAGGAATGGAACGCTCCTCTGCAAGTTTTTCTCATTTTGTTCATTGCAGAGTAGTCAAAATAAATAGACTGTCAAGTTATAAGCCACATTTTTTCCAAGAAAATGGATTTGAACTAGCCTAACTATAAAAAGTAGATAGAAAAAAGGATAGAAATTCCCACTGAGTCATTTATGTACTCATTCTCTTGAGAATTTGATCAAAGAAGCGACCCCATGGACCAAATACTGCTAGATTTCTGTCTCCCTCCCCGAGACGGCTGCTAATATCTTTAAACAACGTCAAGCACTTTCCAAATGTCATCTTGTGGTACTTACTACTGAAGGAGGCCAGGCGCTCCATTCCTTTTCCTCGGTGGTGTTCTTGCTCCTCTGAGTAAAACCTGTCCTGCCTAAAAGCCTGTAGTGTGAGCGAGCCTTGTCCCAACCAGTGTGTCCAAAAAGGGTATTCTCTGCCTGCAGATGTCTCTCCTGCAGCCCCCGCACATGAGATCCTCCCAGAGCCACCTGAACACAAAAGCAAAAGGGCTGTCAGCAGCCTTCGTAACAGGGACCACCTGACACGGCTGAGAATCTGTTTTCTGCATATGAGAAGAAATCAAATGCGGAGGCACGGGATACAGCGTAAGAAGAGATGTGAAGTGATGGGGATGTGAGCCAATCCCGAACCAAGGCTCTCAATGGGAATGTGTCTGCTGAGCAGAGAGTTATGAAGAGCTGCTGTGCAAGAAAGTTGTTTGCACCTCCAAGAAGCACTGGGAGGAGAACCAACAGGTTAGAGGTGGCACAGACACAGCAGCGCAAAAATCTGCAGTGCTCACGTCATCTACATTTTCAGTGTTGAACGTGAGTCAGCTCCTGTGAACAGGCCTGATTCACCAGCAGCTGTACTGCCACGTTCTGCACTGCTGGGAATTGATTTGCTCTCCACTGTGGGATCTCTAACACGTCTCACTGTTACAAGGTATTTTTGTGGGGAATGGCTCAGGCTTCTCACTTCTTAAAATTAATGGTTCTCTTTCTAGACTTTTCTCCCCCGTGCACCACGTGAGGAGGCACGATCCTGCATCCAGGGGCACCACTGAAGTTGCGCAGCCCTTCCACGCAGATGGCTGCTGCTTCCATCCTGGCTACACATCCCTGCTTGGATCCTCAGAGAACCAAGAGCAACTTCCAGTCTGGGTTTTTTACCCCGTGGTGTAAGTGACCCCGTGCAGCCACCTCTGGGCACTCACTGTGAGCTGCAGCCACTCTGTCCCCGTCCGCAGGGCTGCCGGAACCTGCGCAGCACCAGCTGCCGGGGCAGTGCCAGCACCAAGCGTAGCAGCACAGCCCGCTCCTCATGCAGTCCCGTGCACCCCTCTGTATCCCATTCCCAAACCCCATTCCCCTTAACCCACTTGCCAAGCCCCACTTCCCATATCCTGTTACCAAGTCTCACTCCCCCATAACCCCACACCCCCATAATCCCATTCCCAAACCTCACTCCCCACATCCCATTCCCAAACCTCACTCCCCACATCACAGTCCCCAAATCTCACTCCCCCATATTCCATCCCCAATCCCCACTTCCCATAGTGCATTTCCAAAGTCCACTTTCCATATCCCACTCCCCCATATCTCATTCCCAAACCCCACTTGCCATATCCCTCTCCCCCAATCTCACTCCCCCTCACCCCCAC
>VXBO01000020.1:199985-211564 GCA_013400135.1 Rhinoptilus africanus | reverse complement strand
CACCAGGTGGTGAGAGTGGCTTGTGTCTTGTATATTCTCGTTATTTTCATTTTCCATTATTGTTCTATTAATCAGTCTTTATCTCAACCCACCATTTTTTCCCCTCTTATCCCTCTTTTTCTTCCTCTTCTCCCTACCCTGTGTTGGGAGGAGAGGGGTGAGCGAGAGGCTGCGTGGTCCTAGTTGCTGGTTGGGGTCAAACCACGCCACTTTCACTTGCGAAAGGGCTCGCCAGTCCCTTCCCTGCCTGCCTGCAGGCGCTGCCCTGCCTGCGAGATCTCCTGGCTGGCTCCCGTGTACATTGGGGATGTCCTTGTGAACCTGGTGGGCTTGGGCTTGTTGAGAACATCCCATCAGAGGGATCTGAATAGGGCTTAACGAGTCTCGCATTGCATAAACCCCTAAAGCTTGGGAGTGATTTAGCTAGTTGTGTTTGTTTTCGTATGCCCAGCCAGCGTGGCACAGTGGAGAACATGCCTCGCGGTACTTCGTCACCTCTGTGGTGGCCTCCGATGCTGTGTGGTGTTGCCATGGGGACAGGGTGCTCATTCAGAGCCTGGTGCGATTGTAACTGCAATGCTGACAATTAAAATGTGGTTTAACGCAGATACTCAAGTAGATTCTCTGTGCGTTTATGGTGCCCTGCTGCTGGCAAATGCAACTGGTATTTCATGGATTTCCAATACTTGCTTATACGTGGGCACCGTTCTTGCAGTAAACTCTGTCTGCCTGGAACACCTCTCATGGACAGGATGTGCCTACCCCACGTAGGGCAGTGACTCCATACCCCTTCCGCAAAAAACTTCTGACGTTACTGTTTCTTGGGTTTTATGCTGTTGTGAGATACTAATTTTGTCTGAAAATCTGGTGCCCCTCAGAGCGTGCATGATCCTGATTTAGATGAACAGGATCTGCATCACTGGGGGGAAGTGGTGTCGTGGTCTCTGTGAAGCTGGAAGGCTGCTTCTGTTCAATTATGCAGATTCTGAAACATTTAATCCTTTTCATGGGAACTTGAGATGAGAGCTGTTCTCTGTAGCAGACAGATGTAGCCTTTGGCAGTTCATATCTGAGAGCTGAAGATTGCATTAGATAGAAGTACACTGCAAATAGATCAGAGATTCATTTTGTATCAGCACATGAAAATGTGGCCTTACGCAGACCTACGGAAAGGCTAAAGCTCAATGATTAATATCTTCGTTATTCCTGTTGAGGCTGGAGGAGAAGGTTTAGTATTCTAGGATGAATTTCCTGCATGTATGCTCCTTGTCTGAGCTATTTAACTGCAAGACTAAAATTACCAGAAATTACTTCCTTTTCCTTTTGCCCACCCTCTAAACACATGTGAAAAATTATGGGAAAATATTAAGAATTTGGTAGAGGCAGAGTTTGGAATATTAATAAAATATTTATTGCTTATGCTAACAGGTTTTTCCTGTATCTGGGAATTAAGATAAGAATATGGGTAGTTAATGGAAGGAATCAGCATATGGGTGTCTTCTCAAAAGTTGCTTTCTGCTGTTTCCATTAAGTGGGGAGGGAAAGGTGATGCATCTTCACAGGTAAAAAGGGTGTTCCTCTGAGGCCTGTGGCTTTTCATGGGTAGGTTTCATGGATGACGATGGCTTTGGATTTTTTCGTGTTACAAGTCTTGCTGCTTTGCGTCTTGCCTGGTCGGGGAAGAAAAAATATTCGTGAGGAATGTTAAACAACCCAACTCCTAGAGTCTTAGACCAATGCTTGCGTTTTTCAGATCAGTAAATCAGTGGTGCGACATCTCCTGGCTGAACTGAACTGAAGTTACAGCACGCCTCATGTCTCCTGGAGGGAGCAATGACAGAAAAAGTCTTTTGCCTTAAGTCTGTTCAAATGGTTTTCAGCTTAGTAAAGGCCCAAAGGTGTCACCACCTGATGGCTGGTCAATGGCTTGTGGGAAATGGCTCTTAAGGGTCTGGGTTCAATTTTGGAACCTCTCACTATAGCACATTTCTCAGTATAGTTACACTCCAAGAAGACCTAAGTGGATAATTTGTAGTGAGTAGTGTACTCATGTGCTGCCTTTTTCTCCTCTGAAATTCTAACAAATGAGGTAATTTTCATTTGCTATTTGAAGTTATTTACTGATAATTTCTGCAAATGAAACGCTCTCAAGCGGTTCATTCTGTATGTGTAGTCTGCAGAGTGGTTCTTGCGTGTCGACAGGGTGGAGCTCTCTGGTCTCACTACAGGGCAGTTGTTAGAGCTGGGTGACAGACAAGTAACTGGATAAGATGAAGTTAAGTGACTTGATCCAAAGAGGTGGGAGTAGAGTATAACTGCTCAACCTCAGCAGTCCACTTAATGGAGGAGGAAGCATGAGATTAAATCATTTCTTCATCAAAAGGACCCTTAATAATTCAGGGATATTTCATTTTTGGAGGGGGAAGGGACAGGTCTATCTTCAAGCGCAGTAATTGTTGCTTAGATGCTCCTAAAGCCGGGTCACCCAGTGAAGAGCAGAATGGAAGAGCCCAGACCAGCCCCATACATCCTCCCCACGCCAGCAGTCCCAACTTCCCTCCCGTCTCTGCTTGTGACCACAGGCAGGATGGTATGTGCTGCCTGTGCTGTTTGCCCAGGAGGTGAGCGAGGCTTGTCAGATGGCTACCAGCCACCATGGGGATGGCTGAGCCCACCCAGCTTCTCCAGGGGACAGATTTAGCTGTCTCCTTACTACCGATCTTCACTTGGAGACTTGCGTGCATTGGGGCCTGCTATCTCTCGGTCAAACCTGGTTGACACTGACCAGTAGTACCTGGGAAAGGGAGTCTGAGAATGAGACAAAAGCTTTCCATTGGCTTCTGTTTCTTACGAAACTTGTTTAAAAGGGTACTGGGGAAAGAAGCAAAAGCAGTTAGGGGTGTGTTGGGGATGCTGGGGAATACCAACCCTTCAAAACTAACCACAGGCTGTGTGTTTGCCAGAGTGGCCATGGTGAACGCCACGGAGTTGTAGACGTCAAAGTAATATGGCTTTACAGATGTAAATATTGCAGTCCCCAATGTCTTTTGTTCTCAGTATTTCTCTCGTATATACGCGCTCAACCAGCATGCTGACATGGTTCATCCTGCAGCCTGGAAGACTACAGAGAGGGTTGCCTGGCCTCTGAACGTCTTGCCTATTCTCTTGCACCCCTAAAGTTAGAGTTAATATGTGCAGGGTAATAATAGTTCCCACCTGACAACCTGAACCTGTAAAAAGTTATGTCTGCTGAAGCATTTGTAGTATAAAATCCCTGTTAATTTTTACTGTTCTACCCTTTTTTGTGACACCACTAAAACCTGATTTTTTTGAACATCTTTAGTTGGTCTTACACTTCTGCAACACTTACATGGCAGTGTTCTGGATGAGTGTAGGGAATTGAGGTGAGAAGCCATCCCTTTCAAAAACTTACCAGACGGGTAACTTCACATCTAGTCACAAGGTAGAGCATTGCAAAGACTAACAGGATGTAAGCGATGAACGCTGTAATGACGATACTTATATTTTGTCTGTTCAGCATATCTTTGTCATTTGTGGGTGGAATGCTCTCTAAAATGAGAGAGAGAAGAATAGATCAGATGTGTTTACAAGTCTCTGACAGTTCAAAATTTTCTTTATTTTTGTTAGGTTGGGCTTAGTTAGGTGGACCAGAGCAGAGGAACAATTCAGCCTCCTCTAGGCTTCCACAGGAAGCTGTGAATCTCTCTACAATCTCAGAAACTTTTTACTTTAAAATATTTCAGATATCTTTCAGTTCCTGCCTGGTCCCAGATGCAATTGGTATGTAAGCCCAGTCACAGTAGTAAGACTTGTAACTTCCTGCTGAAATCCGGTGAGGTTTTTAAGGGAAGCTGGGAGCCCTAGTGGGGCACACTCGAGCATGGGTAACTTGTCTGAGTCACGGATTACCTTCTGTTTTCTCGTTACAGCCATGGAGTCACAGAGTGCCTGGGCCAGTGCATTTACTGGTAGAGGCAATAGTGCTAATGAAAGAAATTGCTATTTGGGAGAACTTTGTCAAAGTTGTGTGTGTGAAAGCCAGTATCTTTTTCCGTGCTTTACATCTACCGCTGTGCTACTTCTGTGACTCTGGAGGGAGAATTGGTACTTACTCTCTAAAGCTCGGTTTTTTTGGTGCACGTGCGGGATGGTCAAACCCTCTGCAGAAACTTTCAGCTTGGGCAGCTTTGCTCTTGTAACATAATTCAATGTCCCTGCTAGAAACACTGGAAATAAAAAGAAGTTTTAAAACCAGGTATTTTTTTCTGTTCAAACTGAAGAACCAGAAACACTTGAAGGCTAGAATTACTTGCACGCTACAGCAGTTGGCAAGAGGTGGCAGCGTATCTGGCAATTTGCAGTGAAGTACAGACGACAGTTGTCTTGCTTGTATGCAATTTCCCAATGTACAGAATTTTCTGAACGTATTAATACTGGACGGGCCCTCCCAAAAGAAGGGAGAACAACAGCATGGAATTGTTCCAAACCCTGAAGCTTTCAGTAGTGTTAATTCTGGTTCATTACTTTCTCCTGGTTCGTTTTTTTTTCTTTTTTTAATGGAAAGGTACAGATAGTATTTTTCAATAACTGCTAAGGTATCAGGTGTATGAAATTGAAGACCGTCATCCTCTGACATACCTAAACATGTATTTGCTACATTGAACTTTTTACCTTTTTGTCTGAAGTTAAGTTTTCTCTGAAACTTTTGTTGGTGGTGTGTTCTTAGGAGGCAGGTGTGGCTGAGGGCAGGTTTTCTGTCTGCGCTGGCGGTGACTCTCAGGCTCAGCAGGGTACATTTCTTTACTGTCTGGTTTGTCAAATCTCCGTGCATCCTCTCCAAGTACAGCACGTTTACTTGCACGGGGTTTTGAAGACTAAAGCATTCCAGAGTGATGACTTTTTGGGTTCTGCTTAACTTCCCCTTGGTTGCTGCTATCCCAGGGGCTGGAAAAGGATAAGAAACATTAGAAACGGCTTCTTTTAAATTATTTGCAATTCTTCTTGCAGAAGGCTGAGGCCAGCACAGTTAGGTGTCAGGGTCGTACTGCTGTGGAGGAACTTCACAGATAGCTGGCTGTTAATATTACAGTGAGGAAAATTCCAGCGGGTTCTCTATGTGTAATCCCTTTGGTGGTTCTTTTTTGTTGGACGAGCTTTATGCTTAGTGCCCAAGCACACAGTGAGTTGTTCCACACCAGAGGACAACGCGCACACTGCCTGTAGTAACAACTACCTACGGGCAACTCCCTGAGCAGTCGACAGAGGCCCCTCTGTTTGGGGTCCCTGCTGCCCCGGGGGACTCAGAAGGCAGTGTGGGAGCCGAGGCCCTTCGTCAAGGCACTCTGATGCTAAAAATTTCAGATTTTATGCATAATTACTGATGGCAAGCGACACCAGCCCATCAAAGGTTATTAGAATGATCTATTTTTTTTTTTAGCAAAACAGAGCTGAGATTTTATGTGATCGCTCACATCCAGGGGGCTGAGGAGTAGCTGAGGCAGCCGAAACTGATAACCACACCGTTAGCAGCATTCCTCTTCCCTCGACTCCTTACCCTGCAGGAAGATGTTCAGGCTTCTTACGCTGCCAGGTATTTCCAAAGCCTTTTCCACATGGCATTTGTAGTGTCTGGGGTCTGTGGGAATGGAGTGAAGGATGAACCACTTTTAATTACAAGGCAGAGTTAAGTCAGTACTATCCTCTTTCAGTAACTAATTTTAAATGTCATTGTTTTGCTGACAGCAAAGGTGTAAGAATTTGAGGTGAGGGCGTATGGATTAAAGACTTACTTCAGCATATGGTAGAGAAACTTAACATACAAAGATACATTTATTCCTAATATTACATAAGTTAGTCTCTTACAAAATCCTTAGTTTTATTCAGTTAGAACTTGCAAGTATGTGAACAACTCACCTTTTCCGCTGAGATTATTGTGCACAAGCAGTAAGCTAAATATTAATGTTATGAACATAGTTATATCTTATCTTGATAATCTCGAAGCTCTTTTTATCTTTACTGCTTCCTTTGAATAACGTTGTAAAGGTGTTTAAGCAGATACCGAGCTGATTAGCTGAGATCCCCAAATAGCTCCGTCATCACAAATTTCTGTTCAAAACTCCTGCACCTTTAACCTGGTCAGCATATGGAGAGTTTAAGGTTAGAACCTTAATTCATTGTAGGTTGTAGTAGTTTCTCGTTTTGGTCCAGTCAGGGGAGATGTGCAATTTGGTAAAAAATGGGACCTGAAAAAAAATCTTCTCTGTCAGTCAAACCTGCTTTCAGTTGGTATGTCACAAATTAACCCTTGGTCCTGAACACGGAGTTAAGCACCAAAACAGGCGAAGAGGATAAATGCAGTGTCTTGCTGGAGAGAGGTCCACTCCACGCTGGGCTCCCAGTGCGGGCTGGGTGCCACTGGTTGCCATGGGGATGAGCTCCGTCTAGAATGGGGTCCCATGGCAGCCTCCCCATTGCCGAGGGCAAACAGAACCCTTTCCTGCAGCCTTCTTCCCCAGAGAGGGGCTCCTCGGCAAGCTCCTGAGAGCTGGGGGGGCTCGAGCCTTCCCAGGCGCTGGACACCCGCTGGCCAAGGGCGAGTGGGTGCACGAGTGTGGCCATGCCGCTGGGTGAAGTGAAACCAGCCCCGGGTGGTCCCAGAGCTGGCATTGCCCACCCTCACACGGCTTTGGTAAAGACAAGCATTCCCACTTCCCTAGGGCCGTCCGGATCTGGGCATGGACACCCCTGCAAAGGGCCACAAGCGCCGGTCGGGATTTCCATGTGAGCCCTGGCAGCCAAGCAGGCTGGTCCCAGGCCATTTCGGGATTTTTGGATTATTGATAAAGCCTAAAACTGCTTAGGAAACAAAGGAAGCTGGTGCTTTCCTGCCAGCCTGCAGGTTGCTCCCAATACATAAAGGCAGCATCCAGAAATAAGTGGGAAAATGATCAGGCAGCTTGAATCAAAAGGTCCTGGTGGGATTTCTTTAGGCCGTTGGGTTTTTGGAGAATTGGCATTTTCTGTATTGGACACAAGGCGGCGATGGAAATCACTTTTTCCTCCAAAGCCTCTGGCTTTTAAATGGTGACTAACCACGGGTTCATGTCCCCGGCCCCAGAAGGCAGGCTGGAATATTGCTGTTCAGGCTGAAATAGCCCCTGCCATTTCCAGTGACTGATACTCTGGAGACTCAAGAAAGCGTTTCCATAAGCATTGATAATGCCGGAAGATATGTAAGTTTAAGAAGAGCAAATGGAGTGGCAAGGGCTTGCATGTCGGTGTTTATTTTGCGGGCCTTTTCTCTTCAGATATTCCTGGTGGGTAAGGATGGATTTTACTGTAAATATTTAATATTTAAAATCAGATGGTATAAAATACAGATTCTCTTTGCACTCTTCTGCAGGTTTTTTATTTCAGTGTATTCAGCTGCTTTAGTTCAATGTGGGTTTTTTCATTTAAAATTTAAAAGCCAAAAAAAACCCCCGTTATGGTAAGGGTGGGAAAAGCTAGGATACTTCTAGAATCTCAAAGATCATGGCTCATGTGAGGTGCATTTCATCTGCTCCGTACCTAGGAGTGCTTCCTGGTCAACTGACCCTCATATTTCTGATCGTTTTTTCTGAAGTGCTGTGTTTATAATTGACATCCAGTTACTTGACACAAACCATAAGGAATTATTGTAGAATGAGGATACCATTCATCCCTTTCCAGTGTAAGAAAAAATAAGAATTTGAATCTTCCTGAGAAGTATAAAACCCCACACAGTTTCTCACACCCAGTGTAGTACAAAGAATATATACCTGCAAATCAACACATTTAAACGCTTATCCAGTTGAATGAATCTTTTATTTTGGAAATAGCATATTAATACAAAGTAAAATTAAAGTGTTTGCTCCCATTTCTATGCAGTGCATCAATGAAGGGAGACCTGTTAGGAACCTTTACAGAGGAGGATTTTGTCAGCTTGCCAACATGCGTGTTCTCACTCAGCTAATCAGACACTTCTGTTTCCTTTTTTAAGCTGTATTTCCATACTTCCTAATTTTTATGCAACTTTTTCAAGACAGAAACCATTAGGCATCTGAAATTCCTCAGCCTCATAAATAAAACCTCAAAAATGTTGGAAAGAGAATTAGATTATAAATAATTTCAAACAACTAGATGTTTACTTTTAATGCAGTTATCCAGTGCCGTTACTAAATGTTCACCATCCCATCTACAGTGCTCACTTTCGCTCTCTGATCGGTTCTGCTGCTTCTCTTCCTGGGCTGGAATGCTGAGATGAGCGTAACTTTGCAGTTTTACCAGACGATTTAGGGCACTTCTGACGCTGTAAGAAAACTTAGGAGCAATAGCAGCACATCTTGTGGACTGAGCTAGCGACAGCGGCTAACCGGCTAACGGGAGGGGAGGAGGTAGTTTGTTAGTGATTATCCTTGAAAACAGGCAGATACTGTCAGTGTTGCGAGGATTTACATTTGGTTTTTGATGTTTAAAATCTTCTGTAACGTTTTCTAAATAGCTACAACATGATTTTGCTTTAAAAAGTGATCTGACCTTTCTCTCTTGTACTTGCCTGCCAGGGTGTGAGCTGTGCCAGGATGGATGGCGTCACTAACTCCTCTAACCTAGGATGATCTTTCCTGTGTTTGCGCTGGTGATGTTATCAGGGCCAGGGGAAGAGACGTGGGACCCGAACTTGACTTCATAAAAGGTAATAACATTTTCCGTGTATTTTTTGTGGAAATTATTTACTTGCATTATTAAGCCTACACTTGCTTTTTTTGAGAATATGGGGGGGGAGGTGTGGGGTTGCACGCCTAAACGGTGCATGCACTCAAAAGTCCTGTAAGAGTAGATAGTTTACTGGCTCCCAATTTCTGAACAGAATAGAAAAAGGACATGCATTTAACCAACCCCCTCCCCACAAAGCAGAAATACGGTTACAATTCAAAATGTGATAGAACTATTGGAAAGTCTATCTGGACTTTGTGAAACAGTATGTTTGCGTTAAAACACGCATTATTGCTGGCTGCAGTTTGAAGCGTGAACACATTTTTAACTACTTCTTTGCGACTGCTTCAGTTGAGTTGAGGGAAATTTTGAACCCATTTCCGCTCCCATATAAGTCACAGCAGAATTCACCAGGTGTCCTAAATGCGGGATTTGATTCAGCATTGCCGCGACAGCGGCTAACCGGCTAACTACCCTGCACTATATTCCTCCCAAATTTTCTTGCCTTGTAAAGAGTGTTCCACCAACACTTGTTCACAATGAGGCGAGATTTTCTTGCTGGCTTCAGTCAGTAAGAGCAGGGGTAAAAGATATAAAGCCCAAAGCTTTTATTTGGTTGTGTAAAATTCATATGGTGGAATATTTTGGGATCTCTTCTGTGATGTATATATAGGCCATTAACAACTGTCCTTCTGTATGACGTGCCCTAGGATCCATCTGTGAAAGAGCCCAGCCGTTAATGTTACAATGCTAAATAAAGTGCCGCTTTAAGGCCATAAAAGCTGAGGGTAGCCCCGGGCTATTATTACTATTTAATTTCAAAAGCACCTTCAAAATTCATGCTTTATTTTTAAGGTTAATGTATTTCCTTTGCTGTTTTCACATGTTCTTTTCTCTCTTTGCCCTTGAATGGGAGAGTTGCTACAGGATTTAATTACATTGCAATCACTCCTCCAGAAGTATTTGAATAGTATTTATTAGCTGAATGGGTGAAATGGGCAGGGCAGACAAGCAGCATGCAGGTTTTAGCATGATCTGGTCATGCTCAGAACACTAGACAGGATGAACTAAGCACCTGTCGTAATCTCCGATTTTGTAAGTTCTGTATGTTATTATCAGTGATTTGGGATAGTCCTCAGCGTGCCAAGTACTCCCCCTCACTTTGCGTGAGTTGAGATTTAGTGCTGCGTATGATTAAGCTAACATCGACTAGCTTTCTCTTTTAGCTTCTTCAAACAAATATTTAAACGGAGGAAGATTCTTTGTGTAAAAGACGTGTCCACAGAGATACCAATAAAAACATCTGTGCCTTGAACAATTGTCCAGATTTAGTTCTGATGGAGGCGAGAACATGCTCTGTTCCCCCTAATGTTATTAACCACACAGCTCCAAAGCCCCAGACAGGATTTTCTGTAATATGTGCCTGCAGCAGGCCAGCCTGGGATGGCTGTCCCAGAGCAGTGCCCAGGGCTGGGACGAGCTCTCTCAGGAGTACTCTCTCAAACCCGGCATCACCCTTTATTCGAGGGGCAGGAATAAAGATCCTGGTGCACACATACACACAACAAACTCCTGTTTCCCCACGATGGAGCGGAAGGTGCAGTGATGTACGGGTGTTGGTTCTGTTCCTCTGAGCACTGCCGGAGGGTGCTCACAGAACACTGTCTGAACGCTGAACAGACCCCAGAACTGCCTGCAGGTAATTCTGCTTTTGTACCCCCTGGCACCACTGCCACTCCCAGCAGGAAGAAGATGTGCCTACACGGATCACCAGATCCCGTAGCATTAGGAATTAAACTTGCATTGATTCTTCGAATGAAATTTCAGCAACCCTGGAATGCAGCAATGTTTAAACAAAAGTTAAAAAGTAAAAAAAGCAGAAGGGGTAATTCTTTAAACTGTTGTCCACCTACAGAACAGGTGGATGAAGGTCAAAGAACAGGTAGGAACTGCTCTGGCAGCGCCTGCCCTGCTTCGCCGTGTCCTGGCTGCTGGTTCTCTGCACTGTCTGCCTGCCTGTGTCCCGGGAGGGGACAGGTTATGGAATTACAGAACCGTCTAGGTTGGAAGGGACCTTTCGGATCATCGAGTCCAACCGACAACCTAACCCTGCCCAAACCACCACGAAACCGTGTCCCTCAGCACCACGTCTGCGCTGGGCAGCCTGTTCCAATGTTTGAGAACCCTTTTGGTGAAGAAATTTTTCTGAATATCCATCCTAAACCTCCCCTGGTGCAACTTGAGGCCATTTCCTCTTGTCCTGTTCCCTGGGAGAAGAGCCTGACCCCCCCTGGCTACCCCCTCCTTTCAGGGAGCTGCAGAGAGCAAGAAGGTCTCCCCTCAGCCTCCTCCAGGCCGAACCCCCCCCAGCTCCCTCAGCCACTCCTCACAGACTTGTGCTCCAGAGCCCTCACCAGCTCCGTTGCCTTTCTGTGGACACTCTCCAGCACCTCAATGTCTCTCCTGAAGTGAGGGGCCCAAACCTGGACACAGCCCTCGAGGTGGGGCCTCACCAGTGCTGAGCAGGGGGTGAGTGTCCCCGGGAGCGGGGTGCCGAGGCCCGGGGCCCTGCTGGGGCCGGGGTCCCGGCCGAGCGCGGCCTGTGTCCGGCCCTGTGTACGCACCAGGCCCCGCGGCCTGTGCCGGGCCCTTGCCTGGGCCAGGCCCCGCTGCAGAGGGGGTCCCGTTACCGGCCCCGCTGCCTGTCAGCCCTGCAGTCGCCACCGTGCAGTTTTCCTCTAAAAACGAGCAGTTTGGTGTCGGGAGGGCGCACTGAGGCGCTCCGGGAGCGCCATGAGGCCGGCGGGGCAGAGGCAGAGCGGGGG